>CM053785.1:140558610-140784051 GCA_028749045.1 Cupressus sempervirens | reverse complement strand
TTTTAGACTTGTTTTAATGGCATTGAGGATCTAGACCTCTAGTAATTTGTGTTTTCCAGTGAAATGTAGTTTTGATTTTCCTTGTTTCAAGGATTTGGATCACCATTTTCTTAACTTTGCAATTTCCTCTTGTATTTGCATAGGATGGCTTTGTTCACTAGTCGTCTAATTTAAAATTTAAAAAAGCACACTTCAACTAACTCTAATTGCACACTGGGAGTGATGAAACGAATGGACCAACAATTAAGATCTAGCAAACTTTTAACAAAGTTTTCTTGCTGATGGAGTTTATATATAGCATGCATCTTTAACTTTTAATGCTAGTAGCTGCAATGATATTCATATATTATTATAAAGCATTTATATTTATCAATTAGCATTCATTTAGATAATATTTTTGCGCTTTTTGGATGCAAGCAAGCTACATCTGGTTTTCCTCTAGAGAATTTACAAAGTCAAGCCCTCCCCCATGAGACCAAGTAAAATGATGGAACAATTTTCAAAAGTCTACAGAGATTTTATATAGATTTTATAGAGTGGTCAAATGAATTGGAACAAGATCATCTACGTGGTAGAGATGAGGGCTAAGTAGGCTGTTTGGGTAGCGCGCCTCTCCAACAATTTGCATGGGTGAGAACAGACGGGTTTCTTTGGCAGCAGGTCATAGAATAGACGGGTTACTTCTTGGCCTTAGCTCATTAAGTGCATTACCGTTTAGTTTTGGGAATCTGATTTCTTTAAAATATTTTTTTTTGAAAATAGTTCACATTTGAAAATGTTACCTTCAAACTTTCTCCAACTCAACAGTTTGAAAGTCCCAAGCTCAAATAAGGGAGCATTTTTTCTATTAGGATGGCTTGAGGACAATGATTTAAGTTCACTATAAACGCAATGGAAACATACATTGTTCATGTTAAGAAAGTGGATTCAATAGATTAAAAAGGACAGTAATAGTTTCTTGATGCACAATTGTAATATCCCCATTGTCAAGGCATTAAATCATTTGTTAGAGAATTTTTCATTTAATCTTTTAGAAATCAATAATTTATATTTTTTCCTATCTCCTTCATTAGGAAATAATTTTTCCTTTTGAGTTATAGTAATAATGACATTGAAAATTATTTCTATGATCATTTTCTATTATCATAATATTAAGAGTTATTCGTAATAGTTATATTAAGTTTTATTCATTCTTAAATCAATATTTTTAATTTTGATTTTAAGAATACTATATATGATTAACTCCATATTCTTCTCCCTCTGTCTCTTCTTCATTGCCTTTGTCACAGTTTGCCTTTTTGTTGACCTTTTCTTCTTCAAGGTCTTCTTCCATTCTTTGGATGCGGCCTCTTTTTTCACATCTATGTTTGGGTACCCAGTCTATTCCACAATGGTGACAAGTGTTTCTTTTTTGGCTGCAATTATGGCCTGGTTCCCATGGCTTTTGTCATTTAAAGCATAATTTTTTCTTCTTTAGTTCTTCTTGATCCTTCATAGGAATGAACTTTTTGTATGATTTATCTTCTTTGTGATATTTTGTATTGGACTTATTCGATGATTTGTTGTTTGTGGTTGAGACTTCCAATCTTAGTGCTATTTCAAAAGCATTGTCTAAGGATGAAGGTTTTAGGGCACTTACTAGACCCTTTAATGAATCTTTTAATCCTTCTATGAACAAGTAGGTAGAGCATTCGTCATCTACTCCTGTGACTTGGACTGAAATCTTTTGGAATTCTTTAATATAATCCTCTACTGCTCCTTGCTATCTTATTTGAGTTAGTTTCTTAAAGTTTTTTTGAGGATGCTTTCTATCAAATCTCTTAATGAGTTTCTGAGAGAATTCTTCATAGGAGGTAATATTTTGGTGCCCTTGAGTAATAAGACCGTGATGCCACCAATCATGCACCGTTCCTTCTAGGTGGAGGATTGCAAATTGGAGTGCATCTTCTTATGTCATTGGACTAAGTGTCAGATAGGTGTTTAATTTTTGTAACCAGGCATGTGCAGTGAACTTTTCTGACCCATCAAAATTTGGAAGTGTCACTTTATTTACTTTACTTCTAAAGTCTTGATTTTGCAGGCTCCTTTCTCTCTTATGTATTTCATGTCTGTTGGCTTCACAAAATTCTCTGAATGTTATTAACTCTCTGATTTCTGGTTCAAGGTTGGCATAAGCTCTGGCATTCTCAATAGCAGTTTTGGTTGTCTGTCCCTCTTCTTCCATTGAGGGGCCTTCCCTGGGTAAGAAAGTAGGTTTGGGTACTTGAGGTGGTGAAGCTCCATTATTTGTTGAATGGTTTGAACTTATGTCCCTTCCACCAGAATTATTATTTTTAAGATTGTTTATGGAACTTCCCATGTTTTGCAGAGCTTGAAGAAGTGCTTGATTTGATCTTTCTACTTGCTTTGCTAAGGTTTGGTTTGTTTGTTCCATAACATTTCTAATTTCATTAGATAATTGCTCACTCATTTTTGCTCCTCTTGTCATTTACTATATTTTCAGGTTGGCAGGATCAGACTCTGATACCAATTGTGATGACCCTTTTTTTCAAATTTTTACCTGATATTCAATTATAGGCAAAAATTAGGAAATCATCAAATTTAAAATAACCTAAGATCCTTTCTACTGTTAAGTTATATGAGGAGTTGAGCTTTAGCATTAATTTGTTGGTTTTCATGGAAGATTTCTCCTCATAGTGTTAGATCATCTCCTTTTCCTGATTATGATCACTCCAAGACGGTAGAATTACTGTGCAGAGGGCGCGTGAAACAAGGTCCAAGCGTATCCGACAAGTCCTCAAAATTACTCCATCTTTCCTCCCACCAACTCCCTATCTCAGGATTCCAAGATTCAAGAAAGATACACCCTTCCACACAATAATTCAAAATGCTTCTAAATGATATTCAAGTCTTTTTTAGATATAAATGTATTATACCAATATATTTAATTGCAATATTTGTTGGTAGATTATGTATTGCTATCTAATTCAAACATATATATATATATATATACATATATACATATATATATATATATACATATATACATATATATATACATATATACATATATATATACATACATACATATATACATATATATATATACATATATATATATATATATATATATGTATGTATATATATATGTATATATGTATGTATATATATATGTATATATGTATGTATATATATATATGTATGTATATATGTATGTATATATATATATATATATATATATATATATATATATATATATATATATATATATATATATATATATATATATGTATGTATGTATATATATATGTATGTATGTATATATATATGTATGTATGTATATATATATGTATGTATGTAGATATATATATATATATACATACATACATACATATATATATACATACATACATACATACATACATATATATATATACATATATATATACATATATATATACATATATATATACATATATATATATATATATATATATATATATATATATATATATATATATATATATATATATATATATATATATATATTTGTACATGTAATGCAATCATAGTAATATTGTAAATGATTTTAATAACATATAATGCTCATTGTAATAATTATCTTCAATGCCATGTGATAATGTTTACTGAACCATTAAAGAAATAATATTATGTTATATACATAATGTTTCAGGCGAAATACTTGATGTTTTAATTGTATACTTGACACAATATTTTTAGGGATTGCGTAATTTGCAATCTTATATTCAATGTCATATGTATCTCATTAAACTACCATCCTGTGCTTAGTGCAATAATCATTAAGAACTTCCTTTAAATATTATTGTATTACAAAGTATCATGGAGGGATTAACATACCTTTATCCTGACGGTAGAGATGATGTTCCAATAGTAATGTACTCTGGATGGAAATTACAATACGTGTATTAAGTGATGCCATGGAAATGGTGATACAATCAACTCTCATCTATTGCATGCAGAGTATTGATTATGCAGTTTGATGTGATTCGTTCATTTGTCTTTCCTTTCTTATTTTTGACCTAACCCTGATACGAGTATTAATATGTTATTCGACAATCACGAATATTACGTCGTGTCTATTACAATATGATTTAGTTAGCTCCCCTATTTGCATCAATTAATATTTACATTATATTTAGCTTTTGGCATAATTATATAGTGAACTTTGGTGATCATATAAGTCTCAATATAATAATAATTAGTAGCTAGGGTTTCTATTAAAAGATGTTTAAATAATTATATTAGGTTTAGGTTTATGGAATTTGACAACGTTTATAATGATAGTAAGATTTATATATCAATGTACTATGAGCTAATAATACATTTATGGTTATGATTGTTCACGAGGGATGTAAAAAATAATAAAAACAATATTTGAAACATTTCAAAGTAGTATCATCATATTAAAATAATATTTGTCTTAACTTGTAAAATTTGAAATAATTCTTAGAAATTTGAATTTAATATATTACATTTTTGACAAAGAAAAATATTCATTAGTCCAAGTTCATTACATAAATTATCATCATTATAGCTCACTATTCTCTAACTATTAAATTTTTATTCTTAAATTATTAAAAATTAGCTAACTATTTATTTTCTAATTATTAAAATTTTAATCTTAAATTATTACAACTTTTGACAAATAAAGCCACTACATGGCACTTTTTTTTAATAGTATACTTTAATATAAATTGCTAAAATAAACAACTACTCATAAGAACTAGCGTCATAGTTCTCGCCATTTGAATTTTTAGTTTAAACAAAATAGAAGTAGCAATGTTCCCATTCAAACATTGATAATTATATGAGACGATTTATGTTGAATCTTGATGTGCGTGACTTGCTATGGTTTGAACAGTGTAAAAATAGCTTATTTGCATTAGATAGAAAATCTAGCTTTAGATAAGATGGTGCCCTAGTATATTAGCACCAAATTCACCTTATAATATAAGAAATACAAAAGATAAATAAGTTAAAAGAAAATAATGGAAGAATAGAGAAAAACATTCATAACAAAATATTTGAATTGTTGGTCTTTATATTGTTTGAAATTTACAAATATAATTTCAAATGTAAAAAATTGCTAAAATTATTTCATAATTTCTTTGGTTTTTTAGAATGTAAAAGCTTAATTCTTAAAGTTTTTATAATATTCTTAAATAACCTTTAATCAATAAATAATTATGAATAAAATAAAATCTAATATATTTATATTAAATTATTGTGATTAAATATTTATATAAATATTCTAGTTCACAATCAATAATTGAAAAAGTAAAATAGAAAATTGAACATAATAATATAAAATATTAAAAATAAAATAAAACTATATTGAAAAATATTAAGATTTAAGTTTTATTTCTTATATAAAGAAAATAGTCAACATGTCATGTCATTGATATAATTACTATTTGATCTTTATGTTTAAAATAGTTCTAAAAATGATTTTCTATGGTAAAAGAAGATTTGTATAAAAGATGACATAAGCTATAATTAATGCATTAAATATGATTAAAAAGGATTTTTAGAAAAGATGACATAAGCTATAATTGATGCATTAAATATGGTTTAAAAAGATTTTTACAAAAGATGACATAAGCTATAATTAATGTGTTAAAAGTAGAGTGTACAAAATATCTTAATTTAATTAATTTTACTCCCTACTATTATTGCTCTAAGCCAATCAAAGAAGAGATAAATTATTTTGTTATTATTATTGCTCTAAGCCAATCAAAGAAGAGATAAATTATTTTGTTTAAATCATTTAAATAGATAGAAAATTTAAAACTATAGTTTGTAGACATATGTTGTAAAAATTCTTGACTCTGACTGGCTATGTAAAAGTTACTATTGCATCCTATGGCATCAATCGCAGGAACTAATAATAACAAGGATGCAAAGCGTCAAAGTTCCTGCCTAAGTATAGTTTTTGCATATGATATGTAGCAGTTTAAATAGTGTTTTATACATTGGATGTGCAATAGGATAAAGCAAACTATGCAATTTTTATTGTATATCAGTAATAATTTACATTAGCAAAGCATGTACTCAATTATGCTATGCAACTTGATGGAGAAAAACTATGTCTTATAACATATCAATGCATACACATTATTTCATTATACATATATGACACAGAGAGTGTACTTGGGTATGAGACTCATGCGTATACATTGTTTGATTGCACACCTTTCTTTGTATTGACTAGTGTCTTTTGTAACTACCATTAATTATAGCTTGATATGTCATTATAGCTATCCATGATACCTGCAAATTCCATTTTGTGCATGTTAGTATATTGTGATTATGTCTCATAATATGTTCCTTTTAATATTTTAAATAAATGTTAATTTGTGACTAGTCATGTTTACCTTTTGTTCTGAGAAATTGTTCAATCTCCATTTGTCACAACATGATTGATGGCATTGTTCTGGTTTAATGTGAATTGACCTTTGACGATGAAATCTCGAAGGATAAAGATGAACTTTGATTTTTCTTGTCTGTAGTCCTCAACTTTTGTGTCTTTTAGGCTTGGTAGTAGTCGTTCAAAAATGCACTTGTCTATTGAAGACTGGATAATTTGTTTGTTTTCAGTTGTGATGATAGTCTTTAGGTATAATGAATATACATATGGAACCTCTTGATTGCATCTATTGCAATGAGCTGTTTTGTCTTCTAACATTCCATAATCCTCAAATTTTAAGTTGCATTGGGAACAAAATGCATGAAATGGATTTGTGAATGTGTTGGCTACTTTGAGAACTCCATCAACCTACAAGATATGTTTTGATATTAATGTAGCTTGTGTAAGAATTAATTAATAGTTGAAGTGTTGAATTATCTGAGTTTGCTTACTTGTAGTGTTGTTTGTAGCAATGCATTCAAGGCATCCAATGTTCTCTTGTCTTTTAGTGTACAGATGTATGTAGCAACCTCTGTGTGAAATGTTCTATCCATGTCATTTCATCGTACAATGTTTCTAAACAACATTGCAGGAGTCTCATCTCTTTGTAATTGGATTGCTATTTGCATGGATTCTTCTTGGAATGTAGAGTTGATTTGCAGCTAGTAATTGACAAAACAATTTTATTTTCTACTTTTAGAACTCTGTACTTAATAGAAACATGACTACTATAAATGTTGCATAAAAAGAAGAAGTATTTAGTTTGTTTTTTACCTGTACTTTATCATCATCATTATTTTCATCTTTTATGTCAACAACATATTGGGAGCCAGTCTGTCGTCCTGCAACTACTAATGCACCTATTATACCAATGGCATAGGTACTTGTGCTTGTGAGTAGATGTTTGATTGTGGAGCTTGGTATGAATTTGTATTATTGGCAAAGTCGCGGTATTGTTTCAATTGTGCTTGAATCTTGGACCTTCAAGATGCAATCTGAATCTCCACGGTCAAAGGTTGTTTTGTGTCCTAGTTGAAATCCTGACACTATAATGGATGTTCCTGGAACTATCTTGTGTTTGTACTCTTGTACTAAGTTCCATGTCACATTCAAAGTTATTGTCATTTCTCCTTTAGAGTCTCTCAAGTCTGCACGTAGCACCTCTCGTGTTTTGTTTTCTCTATCCAATGTTGTTGTATATACGACAAGTATGTCTCCTTCAAAAATGTTTTCTACTTTTCTTGCATTCAAGTCTTCAATTGATATTGCATTGGGGTTTCCTAGTTTTGACCTGCACAAAGTATTATGGTGTTAGTCTAGTATTGTAGTGGTTTGATATTTAACATTTCTTCAAATACTAGAAATTCATGTATTGATTTGTTATTTTTCATGTGGGAATTCATATTATTGGAAATGACAAAAGCTCAGTACCTTTTTGTTGTTTGCTCTTGCTTGACATGTGTTCCCTTTCTTGTTCTTTTGCTTCCTTCCATTATTGTGCTGCACAAAAATGTAGAACATTGAAATATATACCATTATATTAGAGTTATTGTCTTTGATACATAAAACTCTTAGGTGTAAGATGTATTTGCATTCTTGTATGTTTTCTTCTATTTAATTTTGTGTTTGGTTGTCTATGTATTAGCAATCTAGAGTGGAGTATGGAACCTTATGAATGTAGCAAGGTGATCAGTCCAGTATGCTTCTACTTTGTAACAACAACATATATTACTTGAGTTTGTCCAGATGTGATCAATTGATGGATTGTATACATTTTGTGTTTTTTCTGTGATGTAATTCATGTTGTGGTATTGCATATATTTTTGAAGATTTTCTTTCTTAGCATTTCTTGTTGACATATCAATATTGAAATCCCCTACAATGTATAGATTAGTCATTGGTTTGACATATGCGGTGACTTGTTGAATAATAGTGGCATATTCTTCAATGGGTGTGTTAGGTCTTGCATAAACATTACATATATTTAGTTCATTGCTTTTGATCAAAGTTGTTATTGTAATAGATTCTATATTTGCTATGTTATATTGCTTTATTTTTTAAATGACTAGGGTTTTGTTGGCTAGTGTCATTATACCATGTATGTGGTAGGCATTGAAGTTGTTGAAATGTTGGAATTGATCATTTATTTTAGGGATTTGCATGTGTACTTCTTGAATGCACATGATGTCAGATGACATTAAATCATAGTCATTAGTTATATCATTTATGTGAGGCTTTAAACTACATGTGTTTAGTGTGCATAATAGCATGGATGGCGTGTTATGATACCATGTATCATCATTCTCGAATTGCCATTTTGCATTTGATTCTAGGCGGGACATTTCGAGATGTATTCTCTCTTTGATTTTAAATTTTTTTGGTGTTAGAGGTTTTAAAAGGAATAATGAGTCAATTGTTTTAGTTCGTGATAGTGCTGTGTATGTTAATCCATGTTGTCTAACGCCTGTGGGGTCAAAAGCCATTGCCTCCATTGTAAGTCCTTGTGACCTATGTATTGTTCTTACACATGCTATCTGTATAGGGAATTGTTTTCGTACAATAATTTTTTTTTTTACTGATGCCTTTTGGATAGGTCGAATAATGCGTAGTATCGATACCCAGTCATTTTCAAATTTTTCTGTATAGCATTGTACGAGTTTCTTGCGTTGTTGCTATCCAATTGTATTGTTGTTAAATCTTATCCAAACTATGTCAAAATCATTATATTTTGTGTATGCTTTGAATATTCCATCTGATCCATTTACTAGACCATCTTTTGTGTTGTAGTTTCCTAGATATAGTTCTACCAAAATATTTGGTTTGAGATGAATTTGATGTGGGAGTGAAATTGTTCGTGTGTGTAGGCGTAATGCATTGTTATTTTCATCATGTTCATCAATGGCATTGAGGACAATCATTTCACTAGGAACTATTGCAAGCATTTTTGTATTATGAACATCGACATCGATTCTTCTATAGAAAAGGAATGGCAGTGTTGGGTCCAATGGTAGTTTTCTCATGCATCGTTCATTGATATAGTGCAAATCTTCATTTGTTTGCATGCCTATTCATATTTTGTTGAGAACAGTAATGAATTTTTCATCATTTTGCCTTACTGTACATGTTAACGAATAACATTTAACGTTGTCTATCCAAAAATTGTAAGGCATCAATTCTGACATAGTTGCTTTATTTTCAAATACAACTGCATCAAGTACTGGTTGTGCTTGGTACAAGTCTCCACAAAAAATTATATCGACGTTTCCAAAGTGTACGGTAGGCATTTGCATTATCTCACGCAATCATTTGTCAATGTAACGTAGGAATGTTGCACCAACTAATGATATCTCATCAATGAGAAGTACACGTAACTGATCATAGTGCTTTGACATTGCATCTAGTATGTCGCTATTGAGTGGCAAGAAGTCAGATGTGATAAAAGGTATGTGGAATGCTGAATGTAATGTGACTCCACCTACATTGTGTGTTGCTTTTCCTGTGTAAGCCGTTATTAGGCCCTTTGGTTTGTTGGGATCACTGTTGATGTACTTATTGTAGATCCGAAGGAGAGTTTGGTATATAACTTTTGTAGTGAAAGTCTTTCCAGTTCCGACTCTGCCTGTCAAGAATAGATGCAATGGGTTCTTGTTGTTTTTAAATTTTTTTTTAACAATATCTTTGACGATTGCTTGTTGTTCTCTATTTAGCATTTGCCTCAATTTGTGGTACTCATCGTTGTCCATAATTTGTGGATGGTGGCTTATTTCAAATGTGTTATAATGTATGTTGCTTTGTATCTTCTGTACCTTGTGTTGGATGTCTTTTTGTATGTCATATTGCTCACTTTTCTTGTGTTTGTTGACTATGAGGGTTTGGCTATCCATTTTGTCATTTTCAGTATCTAGATCCTTGACTACTTTTTCCATGTCACCCCATGCAGGAGTTGTGTTATGGTTGAACTTTGCTTGATTCGTTATGATTATTTGCTGATAGTATAAATGTGCTTGTTCCCATGATGTAAAACTTTGTTTCAATGTGCTCTCATTGATTGTAAATGGAACATAGAGTATTAATTGTTCTCTACAATAATTTTCTAGGTCCATGTGTTTGCCGAAGTTGATAAATCGTATGATACTTGATTTTGCTTTTTGTGTGTATTTTGTGCCCTTTTTGCTATACTTGGAGACAAATTCTACAAGGCATATGCTATGAAGGATTGGAGATTGACTTAAATAGTAGTCCACTAAGGATTTTGAGAGGACATTTTCTGACTCATCAGGTTCTTTAAGTAATTCTTTATTGCTTTTCAGTATAAATGTGTGATTGTGATCATCTCTTGTGTCTATGAATATGCACTTTCTTGAGCTATGATTTAGTGGCAGTGATAGAACTATGTGTACTGCTTGTTGTGATGACATTTTTTGTAAACTTAGTAGCACATTTCCTAGCTTTGTTATCATTCGTATTGCATCAATACTATCTTGTTTGTGGTCATTATGTATTCTTTTAAATGTATTTGTCATTGTTTTGTCCACTTTTGTCATGTATGAGCTACAATACATTGCTGCAACATATGCATTCAGTACAAATTGTGCATCAATGTTGGCTCTCCATAGTTGTGGAATTTTCTTCGCAAAGCTATTATTCCAAATTTCTGATGGCTTTTGTCGCAAAAAGAGCGTTGATCGTTGTAGAGTTGATCTTAGAGCCAAGATATATTCTTCATTGGTTCCAATTTCATCTAAGAACATTTGAAATGTGTATGACAGGTCATAATTTTCCTTTTCTAATATTGCAAAGATACTTGTTGCTTTTGAACTTATTGCTTCATTCTTCTCTGACAATGGTTCAAGTATTACTATCCTTTGGAGGGGTGGAAAAGGAAAATTATATCTGCATGAAATCTTTCTTAGTCTTCTACATCACTTTGTGTGGTGGTGCTTGTGAATTGTACGAAGATTAGGCTCTATATGTTCAGTTGCACAAGTAATGTACTTGTCAATAAAGTCTATGATGGATGTATTTCTATTTGTTCCATATATTGGTGCATTTTTTACCCAAAGTAGGAAATGATCATGTTCATTTCCTCGATTTTGGAATTCAGTTACAGAGAAGTAATCCGCAACATTTCCAAAGAATGATTCATCAGTTAAAATTAATTTCTTCATTGCATCTATTCTGTGCCTATAGTATCGTGCACAAGTCACTGGGTCTTTCTTTATTAGATTGAATTTGTCACATTTTGTTTCATACTCTTTTTGTTGTTCAATTCTTGACTGATGCACATTGTGCAATTGTTCGAGTGTAGTTAATAGTGGATCCCAATTTTGTTTTGCACTAGTAAAAGTAACAAAAAAAGTTGGAGGCCCTAGTTGGCGTATCATTGCAAAAACATTCTTCTTAAGTTGGTGTACATAGTCTGGTGATATTCTTATTCTTTTGAAGTCAATGTATCCAATGTCTGATTTGAGAATTCTTTCCAAGTTGAGTTTTTGCTTAACATCTTTTGCTTGTAATTTGCGTCCTTTCAATTGTCCCTTTCATATTCTTATCCACATTGTAGAGAGTACCTGTTGCACCAATATCTTGATAGTCTTGAAGAATATATTTGTCGTGTGGTATGCAAAGTACCTTTTTGATTGTAGGAGTTCCCATCGTGCAATCTTTTGGTAAGAAAATCTTTGAATGATGTCTTCGTCATGTGGTTTACCAAAGAATAATGTGGGAAAATTCATTTCCTCATCATATTTGTCTTTGAATATTCCAATTGGGTGGTGCTCTTGTGCAGGTGCGACGTCAATTATCTTGTCTTGCATTTTATGTATCAATCTAGATTCGGTGAATCCATGTACCAAGGTTTTTGAAGGCTCACTATGTTCTTCGTCATCGTCTGACTGTGTTGCATTTTCACTGAATGGAGAGGATGTTTCATCTTCACAACTTGCATATGTCCTTTCGTTCTCAACATTAATCTCAAGAGCTTCTTTCCAATCTTCTTTTATTTTAACATTTTCCATTATGTATAGTGGTGTACTTGTGAGTTTTGAGAGCGCTTGCATCACTACATTTGGCCGCACCATTCCTATTTGAAATGCATTTTTGTATTCTAGTCGCCTTTTGAGAGCAACGACAATAGTTTTTGTGCTATTGGTTGTTTGTGGTAGTGCATTTTGTATGATATTCATGTTCACAAGAACATTGATAATAGAACCTGTCAATCCCACTTGTGATCTTTTGTACCCTAATTCCCATATTTGAGCAAATGCAATTCTCATTGACACTAGTCGTTCTTCTAGTTGTGACAATATTTGCACATCTTCTATTGGTTCATTAATTCTAAATTTTTTTGGTGTACTATATGTTGGGAGCTTGAAATGTTTCAATGCAAACAAGCATGTTCCACAGATGAAATTATTTGGCGCTTCATATTTTATTTGCGTCAGAGTATAATAGTTGTTCTTTTCCTTTTGTTTCATTGGTCTGATGTCTTTCATGAAACACAATAGTTGACAAATTGAGCATGTGTGTTTTGGTGTATCCTGGACTATTGTTTCAAATATCTCTATTGGTGACAATCCAATTTTTATTTTTTTACCAGATGACACTGTCCTGGCTCTTTTTTTTGTTCTTTGGATTCTAGATGTGCATGTTGACTTATTTTGAGTGTTCTTGCTCTGATTTGCATTATTCGTTGTATTATTTTGCATATCTCTAATAAATTTCTTAAGATGACATAGTCGAAGTGCATTTGTTGTATTTTTTCTAGTATTACTTGGAGAATCTCTGATAAATCTCTTGAGGTGACATAGTCGAAGTACATGCTTTCTATTAGGGCTCTCTAGTTTCATATTTTTAATGTGCACGTTGTCATGTCCTATATTATTTTTGTTTGCAAGTTCTACAATGTGTTGTGCGTTATGCTCTTTTATAAATCTCTTCAGTTTGTTGTATCGCATTTGTGCTCGATGAATGACTCTTTCTAACTGTAATCTTAGTAGTGGTTCAAAGTGACCAGCAGTAGGATTTGTATCATGAAAGAGGATTGAGTATGCTTCTTCTTCTATTGATTCATTGAAGTGCAAGTACTTTCTTGTTGTTGTTGTTGACCAAATGCATATTTGTATTTTTAACCACTTCGATAACCAGTGAATGCAGAATATATCTCCCCATAGTCTGACTTCTCCATTGTGTATGTTTTGCTTTGCAAAAAGTCGCATTCTACACAAATATGTTTCTGGATCATGTACTCGGTGCAATTCATATAGAGTTTGTGGATGAAGTTCTATACTATACGAATGTAATGCTTCTGATTCACCTTCTTGTTTGCATTGTAAGAAGTAATCAATGGTTCCATTTCTTAGCTCAAGTGATGTATATCTATAATTTAGTAGGAATTCCAAGGCATCAAATAAGCAATCTCCTATGTTGTACTTGAATGTTGGTACTCTGCATAGTCCTTCATTCTCTAGTGCAATGTCAATATTGCAAGTTCTATCTTGACATGTTGGCTTGTAATGCTCTAGGTCTATAATTTCTATTTGATTTTGTATCATTTTATGTTTCAGGAAGGACTAGTACCACCTTGGTTTTCTTGTCACTTGTATACTTACACTATGTTTCTTTTCTACATGCGGATATTGCTTTCCTGCATAACAAGATGCATCTTTTCAATATACTATTTTTAGTTATCTTGGATTATTTACTTTGATTTTTCTATTCTTTAAAATTACACTTGCCATAAGAAACTATACTATACATTGCAATATGTAGTCCCATTTTTTCAGAAGTATCTAGTATGGAACAATTCAACTTTCATAGAATGATTTAGATTTGCACTATGGTTGCCATGACAAGAAAGTGTACTTCCACATTGATATTTTTATAGAGGAATAATTTCATACACTATCTCACAATGATAAATGTAACTTGAAGACATGTAGGCCATACAAAAACTTGTACTTCTTTCTACTATTGCATAGTAAAAAAAGATATATTATGATACTAGAACAGAAAACACATAACATGTTGCATCATTAGAATTCCTTGATGAAATATTCAAAAAACAACATGCTAATATTTTTATAGAGTAATAATTGCATGCACTATTTCACAATGATAAATGTAACCTGAAGACTAGGCAGTACAAAAACTTATACTTCTTATCTCTTCTACTATAGCATATTAGAAAAAGATATATTATGATACTAGACTAAAACACACATAACATATTGCATCATTAGAATTCCTTGATGAAATATTCAAAAAACATAATGCTAATAGAAAACACAAGTAGTAAATACAAACATTGATACTCCTCTTGTTTTTTGGTCATGTCTCCATGTTATCTTTATGTTTTTTTTCATGTTTCCTCTTCACATTGCCACCTCAATATTAAACAGTCATTGATGAAGTAAAGAAAAATGCTAATACAAAACACAAGTAGCGAATACACAAATTGCTACTATGCTTTTCTTCAATCATGCCTCCATATTATCTTTTTGCTTTTTCCACCTTCTCTTCAAATCTCCACATCAAATATGATATGTTGACTATGTCATCAAGCAATAGAAATAATGTTGAGATTGCTCTATGTCTGTACCATTTGAATCATAAATTCAATGGTGAAGCTCAATGACATTATTCTCTGATGTCACATGGAAATTGGAGAAGTCAAATGTGTCATGGTTAACACCACACATGTCTATATTGTTAGGATTGGCAGCAAGATTGTTTAGAAATGAAGGAACATTTTCACTAGGAACATTACTATCATATTTTTCTATAATTGGATCCATGTTGAGAATTGCAGAATTCCATTTTTCATGAGACAGGTGCATGGGGGAAACAACTTGTTCCAGTTGTTGCAATGGGCATGAGTTTATCAAATTTGAGGGATGTATATTCTGATAACTTGTTTCAAAATTAGGTAGTCGAATTGCAGTAGGATAGGTTGATTCAAATAATGGATAGTGAATTTTTGTGTCACTTTCTGAAGAATACATGCTATCTATGCTAGTAGCATATATGGAATTGATATGTTCTTTCGATGGAAGATCTTGTACTAGATTTCTATGAAAACTTTCAAGAATGTTAGGTTTCATATGCATCATGGTTAGATAGTGCTGGTTCTCAGTGATGGGTATTGTTTGACCAAAATGATCATTTGTATAGACCATTGACATTGGACCATTTTTACCTATTTCTATTGGACATCGTTCAACTTGAAGGGTCAATCGAAGTTGATCTTTCTCTAAGTGAGAGATACTTTTTGTTTCATGTATCTCTGTATTTGGATGCACAATATTTGTAATGGCTTTGTATCCTTTGAAGGATATTGCAGCCAGATCATATGCGATAGCAGCTTCCTCTTTGGTATCAAATGTTCCTAGCCATTTTTGCTTTTGTTGTATAGGATTCCACACTTGTGCAACATAATGACCACTTGAACGTTTCCATACACCTCGATATGACTTTTCTTTTGGACAGATTTTAGATCCATTGCAAAATGACATATGTCCTTTTTTTTCTTCAACTTTTTCAGAACGTTCTTGTAATTCAGACAATTTCATGTATTTAGTTTTCTTCCTGTTTGATCTCATTACATTTGAGATCTGAGTGCTCTGCACATTGGAAGATTGATTATGAGGCATATAGTTGACATGGAAAAAGTTGGTGTATGCATTACTGCCTCTCATTAACATGCTGGCCATATCATAGGCAAAGGCTGCTTGTTCTGCTGTGTCAAATGTTCCTAGCCATTTTTTTCTTCGTAGCTTGGGCAATGTTATCTCTGCAGAAAATCGACCAGATGCTTTCTTGCGAACACCCCTGTATGTCTTCTCCATTTCTTCTTTTGTGTTTCTATGGCACAATTAAACTTTTGTTAAGACATGTCTCAATACACACATGTTTACATTACACTACAAATGACCAATCCTCTCAAACAATAATTTCAATTATAAAGAAATGAAAACGATATGCAATTCCAAAAAATAGTAGGTCAAAAATGACTATTGTAATATTGTTCATAATCATCTTTTGTCAGTAGTTACTTGCAGCTTATCTCCATTATAAACATTATTTCCATACTATGATCAATTAGAACACTACCAGCCGATAAATACTAATTGTCATTACTACTGTCATGACTAGTGACATTACTATTATTGTATGTTGCTTGGTTACATACCAAATGCATACAATATGGCTACCGTACATAGTAAAATTAACGTTACAAACCATGGAGTATTGTCCACTGTGAAGAATAGTGTAAAACCTACTAATGTTATCAAGATTAGTGTCATCCATGCTTTTATTACAAGTTCTTCATAGGTAGGCACATGCTCAATTTTGTTCTCAGCCAACTTAGTCATCATGTTCTGTGGATATGCTCCATTCACTGCAAGGGGGTCAGCAATCCAAAGACATTGTTCAAAAAGTGGAAAACAAATTGTTTGACTGTGGGTGGTCTCGACTTACAAATGTATATATGCATTTTAATCTATTCTATGAGGTTCTGATTATAGATTTTGTAGTCAAGAAGACAATACAATTAGTAATTTTGCATCTTTGAGATCTATTCAAGCACACTGTGTCTTTGACTTCTTTTGTTGGGAATCATTACTTTGAAGACATAAACTTATGCCAATAGAGATCTTATGAAATGCTAACATGGATCTTAAGGGGATAATACACAAAGAAACAAGCAAATTTTGGAAACTTGTAACTTTGAAATTTCTAGATTCTAATCAAATGTATAACTTTACTTACTATTTTTTTCTTCACTCAACTGCCAAGCTTGTGTATTTGGTCCTTGTTGATTTTCCTGCTTTGCAATCAAAATTTCGTATTAAGAAAAGCATAATCAAACCTTCACAACATTAGATGTAATTAATTAGGTCACTAGTTCTTATTCTACATATGCGAAAAATAATGTATTGTGTGGCATAATCATTGTGCACAAATTAAACATAGTAGATCAAACTTTTACTAGTTCGTGTCAACTTTGCAAAAAAATGATTAGCTAAATAAAGCTATCTGCATGTTTGCAACAATCAAAGTTCAAAACAACTTCTAATATATTATAAAGTGAGATGGAAGTTACTAGATACATATTGTAATATATTTTTTGAAGCCTCAAGGGATACTTCACTAAGAAGCAAATGACATTGAAATTACTAGATACATATTATACTATATCATAGTAAAAAATATTATAGCTTTTACATGCAAGTTGTGAACTTTCATTCATAGTAAGCATAAACTTATACATCATCACTATATTCTTGTGGTAATTGTCATCTTGTCATCATTAGTTCATCAATAAAGAAAGCACCATCTCCCAATATCTGCTACAAGATGAATGCCAAGTGGCTCAAAACTATTCTCAAATACAAACAAAAAATGACATGAGTAATGATGCTTTATGGTCTTAGCTGCCAACGCTCCTGTATCATTATCATACCATTGCCCAATAATTTATGTTGTGTCATGTCTTATAATCCATTCAAGTGAAAACATTGGATATGTTACCACAAGGTTTATTATGGACAAAAGTGTTTCATCTTCAGCAACCATGCTAAATGGTGATAGTTCGCAGAATAGTGTCTTGCATGCTGGATTGAAAATGGTTGTTAATTCTTGTGCAGTGTGATTTCCAAGAGGGAAATGTCTTATGATATCTTCACAATGAACTATGATATGAGCTTCCCTATATTGCCGCACCAGATGTTTTAAGTAATTCAATTCACCATTAGTCATGAATGGGGATAGAACACGAATTTGATTAGTGTGTGGTATTGGCTGAATGTCTCCCCATCCATCATATCTGAACATGACAACATGCTTATCATAAAAATATCTTTCCAATAGTTTCCTTTGGCATTCCTCTGGAAGTTCTAGAATTTTTTCAAGAATACTAGATACTGGACTTTCAGAGAGGTGATCTGTATCACGTTCCAATGAAACAAATGCATCAAGAAAATCCATTCTTGTGTAATATGGAGATGAAAAACCTGTTTTCAATGAGGAACATTTATTAGAATTTATTGAGTATCAGTTAGTTCTAAGATATATGTTGCACTTAGTGTCATTCTTTCATGGATATACTTTTTATGGCAATAATCATACAAATATCATTAATATAAACGATTCCATACATACTATTGAATAAATGTGCAACATATGACTATCAATTACAATGTTTCATTTTCCATCGATGGTTTC
Organism: Cupressus sempervirens; assembly: GCA_028749045.1. Classification (NCBI taxonomy): domain Eukaryota; kingdom Viridiplantae; phylum Streptophyta; class Pinopsida; order Cupressales; family Cupressaceae; genus Cupressus; species Cupressus sempervirens. The sequence goes on along the minus strand of CM053785.1, from coordinate 140,765,378 downwards.
CACTATTCATTGCATGTTAATAGTATACTTTTCAATAAATGTGCAACTGATGACTATCAATTACAATGTTTAATTTTGCATCAATAAATTCCACTATTCATTGCATCTTAATAGTATAATTAGTATTCAAGTTCTAAACTTCGCTATAGTAATAATAGTATCATAAGTTTACAACCAATTATATTCATAACAAAGCTCGAAGAGACATTACTTTAATAACCTTTTTATTCATATATCGATACAATATTCACATTACTTGTACATACTTGTTCATTCATAGCATAAAGTACCTAGATAGAGCACCTAGTCTCTGCAGTATTCTCCATACTTTGTAGATACATGTGACAATACGTAAAGCAAAATAGTCTATGTGTTATTTTTCACACTTCATACATACATGTAACTATAGGACAAGGACGATGTGGTAATTGAACTTTGACATTAGTACTTCCAATTTATGAGCAAAAGTTAGTTTATAGTACTACTAGACAATCAAACAGTTCATGAAGAGCTTGCAGTTGAAGGAGTTGAAGCAGTCAAATCTATAGTTGGAGCAGTGAGATTTGCTTCAGTTGGGAGTTGTTTGTCACTTGGATGCTTCTGTTCACATGGAACACTAGTTTCCTTGGGTAGATTTGTGTACAAAGACATGAATGCATTGTACAAATTTGTCACTCTTGTCACAAGATGTTCACCCAAATGAGTAGCGTGTGCATTTAACGCATGAATTAGAACAAGGTCACATTCATTAGTAATAGCTAAACACACAACACTATAAATGCATGATGCAACCTCACACTCTTCATCTGCTTTATGAGAAAAGAGGCTGCTAGTGATAGATGCATGTGGAGTTCCTTGATATGCACAAATTGCTTCATGGTATCCTATCGGTGGTACAAAGTACTCTCGTACATAACCATTTGCTACTTTCTCAACGATTGTTGCTTCTTGTACGAAGTCCATACAATTCGACAAGAATTGTGAAACAATATCAGCATAGAAAATTTTTTCTGAAGCATTTTTCAGAAAGTCCTCGCCTATCAGTGTCCTTAGAGATTGCTCGACACATGAATAGTCAAATACGAAGACATGTCACATTATGGTTGATTCAATTGGTCCTATAATAGGACAGTCCCACTGCGGCCTTGGAATACATACTGGCTTATCCATTTTCAAGTTGTAAAGTCTGTTATCAACTTTTCAATTGTTAGATTCTACAGTGCTTTGAATTTCTAAAGCTAGTTATAGTAGTCACTAGTATAATTCTCCTAGTAGAGAAAGTAATTGCTCAAGATTGTGAAAAACATGTTGCAAGTATTGTCTATAGCACAAGTTTTTTTGATTTAAAAGAAAAATCAACAAGATGCACAATAATACTATTTATTTTTCTATTATTTTGTTATGTTTTATTTATTATAGCAATCAATTAACATAGAAACATAGGAACGAATTATAACATTTCAAAAAAATTGATATAAAAATCCAAAAACAATACTTGAAAACTTATTTAATTTTCTTTGTTTTTAGTGAATCATTATTATTAAAACATCTTAAATAGGTATCATAATGAAATGTAGTTATATATATAATAATAATAATATATTATACATAGTGCAATTAAAATAAAACAACACAAATACCTAATAATAATAATAATATATGAGTTTCACTACTACAAATTGCCACTCTTCTATGAGTGCTATTTCAAGCTCTCTTGTGGGGCCTTTTACATCATTATTAGCTAAAATGAATAGTATATCTTTATTACTGCATGATTATATTTAACTGATAAATGAGTAATTGAAGAGAATACCAAGTTAACGTATGAATTATTCTCCAATATTAAATCAATTTATATCATATATGTTATTGATTAATAATTTAAACATGATATAAATATATAATATGAAAATAGTCAATAAAACTAAAAGTAATTTTGTCATAAATCTTATTATAAATTATTAAATGTAGAATATAAAAGTTACGTTTGGAATTTAATTTTTAATTTTTTTTTCAAAACAATATCGAACTTAATGTAATGCATTGTAAAATCACAATATTTAAATTAATAGATTTTTAATCAAGAAATTTAAGATTTTTAAAATTTTCATACATAAGTTAAATTTCAAAATTAATTATTTTAAATTTTTTATATAATATTTACTAAATCTATATATAAAACAATGCAACTCTTAATAGCAATAGTATATTTTAATTAAAAAATATTGATCTACTGAGGAATTTGCTTAGATCCGCTAAATCTACACTTTCCTGCAATCCATTTTTTCCATTCTGATCGTGAATTGTTTGTGGTTCTACCCTGAATTTAAATAGAACATTTCGGTAATTGTCATGTATTAAAAGCTAAACTAAGTTCTATTCTAAACGATTCTTTACATTTCGTGTAGAAACCACTCAATGTTCCTCAAAGATTTACCAGGTTTAATCCTTAATCGACATTTTAAAAAAATAGATTCAACAAGATTCAATAGATAACATCTCTGTTTTAAAGCAAATTACAATCATTTGATAAAACTCATATTAGGTAAATAAAAACATATTCTTGCCTATAATATTCGACTTGAAAACTCAAAAGAGCACTCGTTAAGGAAAATTCAACAGGAATTGGAATTGAAAGATATGTATACACATCCGTAAATATTTCTAAGATCTTATAAATATCGATTCCTTAAGGCGACACCACTACAAGAGATATTTTGGAAACTACAACTTTACAAAGACATAATTATTTTATAGTGACTGCACAGTTTGACTGTCGTATTGATTTTATCAATATGCCATGAGTCCTCATCTAGCAATAGAAGATATCAGAGGAGATACTTAAAACCTTTAAAAAATAGGAAAAAAAAAGAGAGAACAGTTACAGCATATTATATAATGAGTGAAAGAGCTTCAGGAAGGATATTCACAAGATACACTGAATGCACTGGTTGATCCCAACTAATTTCAGTTAATCTCCCATGTGACCCCTCTTCTCCAATTGTGGGAATCTTGCACCATTGGTGCTTGGGCTATGGTCTATCCATGACCCTCGAAGGAGTATCATGGATGCAAGCAGAGTACAATCTAACACCAATATGGAGTATTCAGAGTACAGGGCGAATACTTCAGAGAAATATATCGAAGCTAGGACATTTGTGAAGTTTGTTTCTTGATTGGGTGGACTTTTCCTTAGCCACAAAAGTTAGTGCATACAACATTATTCTCTCAATGGAATAGAGTTGAATCAGAAACAAAACATGGAATCAAACTTGAAAAGAGAATCAACATTCAAAACCACTTCAGACAACACTTCATACTCAGTCAACAACAAATATCCAATCAGCAATTAATATCAAGATATTTCATTGGTCTGAGTACTATTATCTCCAAGGCATACCTTAATATTAAGGAGAGTGATAAGATGCAATATCCAATGACTAATATCAGCACATCTTATAAGCAAGAGTGTTTATATTAGGGATATATTATATACAAAATATATTATTGAAGCCCTGGAACTGTTTATACTTATCCAATAACATAAGGTTGACGATAATGATAAAGGTGGGCATTGAGAATTATATTACTCTATATGACTTATGGACATTAATGGAAGTCCGAAAACAAGAACCATGAGCACAACGATGAAAATAATGATCAGTGATCTAATCCTCACAAAAAACATTGAATAATATGTTTGAAACAAACATAGTAGATTTTGGATCAGACCATCATTGAACATAGTCACTATAAAAGAACATAGTCACTATAAAAGATATTCTATCAAACAAGCAAACAGAACAACCCTCAACCACAAATTACCACTCTTCTATGAGTGCTATTTCAAGGTCTCTTGTGGGGTGTAAAGCATATGCCAAACACTAACAAAATGGAAGCATAATACACCTAACATTATGTAAAAATTACTGATACCCATAAAATTACTCACCACAAGTATATTTGAACCCTATAAACCCTTTGCTAAACAAACTCCCCAAAGTCTTATACACCTAAAAATTTCTAACCTCAAAAAAAAGAACCTCCACTCAATCTATACTTCAAGCTTTTCCCAACTCTCAAAGAAACAAAAGCAATAACTAAATTTATTTTGAAAGCAAAAAAAGTTATGGACTTACAAGAAATCTGAGAGAGGCAAATAAAGAAGGGAGAACTTGTTGGGAAGGACTCAATAAGCAACGTATAAGGTTTTCAATTGCATAAAGCCCTCTTTTAAAGGTGATCTTCATTATAGGTCACACTTAAGGTGCATTACTCTTCTAGTCATGATGTATTTAGAACCATTGTAAAGCCCTCTTTTAAAAGTGATCTTCATTATAGGTCACACTTATGGAGCACTACTCTTCTAGTCATGATGTATCCACAACCATTGGTTCTCATTTGTTTGTTATACTAGTAGTGGAATGCAGAATCTGTCTATTCTCAAGTCAACATATTTTAATGGAACTAACATTAAGTAGTGGAATGTAGAATCGTACTATTGGATATTGGAGAGAAAAATGAAGAAGGGAGAACTTTTTGGGAATGAGTCAATAAGCAATGTATTCAATTTTCAATTGCATTAAGTCCTCTTTTAAAAGCGATCTTCATTATAGGTCACACTTAAGCCACACTACTCTTCTAGTCATGATGTATTCACAACCATTGGTTCTCATTCGTTTGTTATACTAGTAGTGGAATGTAGAATCTGTCTATTCTCAAGTCAACATATTTTAATGGAACAAACATTAAGTAGTGGAATGTAGAATGTTACTATTGGCAAGTCATAGTTTGGTTCTTTTGCTATAATTGTGATGTCATCAACAATAATAGATTAAATATATGAATCTAATAGATTAAATATATGAATCTAATAAAACATTGGAAAATCTTAATGAGTAATCGCACTACTCTTCTAGTCATGATGTATTCACAACCATTGGTTATCATTTATTTGTTATACTAGTAGTGGAATGTAGCAACTGTCTATTCTCAAGTCAACATATTTTAATGAAACAAACATTAAGTAGTGGAATGTAGAATGTTACTATTGGCAAGCCATAGCTTGCTTCTTTTGCTATAATTGTGATGTCATCAACAATAATAGATTAAATATATGAATCTAATAAAACATTGGAAAATCTTAATGAGTAATCGAAAGTAATACTATATTAAATAATATAATATATTATTATCACCTTTTATTTGAAAATCTCTTATTTGAATCAAAATAAAAGTAATAATATATTACATAATATAATATATTATTATCACCTTTTACTTGAAAATCTCTTATTTGAATCAAAATAAAAATTCATACTTCAAAATACATAATCCAATTTTTTTAAAAAACAAATAGAACATTATGTCATATTTAAACCATTTTAAGTTTAAAGGTTCTAAAATTCATTTCTAATTTCAATTTTATTCCTCATTTTTCATTTATTTATGTATTTTATATGAAAAATCATGTATTTCATATTTATTTGAGTACAAAACTCTATAGACATACCTGTATCACTTCTCTATCCTCTACAAAATGATCTACTCTATCAACATTCGAAGGATCATATCATTAAACTTTTGACCTAGCTTATCTAGTATACCTATCGAACATTTAATTACTTGTGTCTACTTACCAAATTTGGTTGCCTTCTGCTCTAAAGTCGATGATATATTTTATTCGCTCCCTATCACGGAGGGCTAGGACCGTGGCTCCCTATCAATGTGTAGAGCACATTGATACACAATTGTTTTAATTGTGCAAACATATCAAGCAATTGAACAAGTGGAACAATAATTGAAATTGAAAATGGAGGATTCAGTTGGGATCCTTTCTCGCTAGCATCTAATTTATCTGTAAGTAGGTTGCAGGTGAAAGTTGGGATGAAAGTTGGAATCACAATAAACTACTAGTGATGCTATATTAGTTCATTGAGTTTGGCTTTACACCCTTTCTCAAGGGACTTTCCCCAACAACTTGACAAGATCCATGTTTTGTGATTGTGTTTTGGTAAACTCTTGAACCATTTTGTAGATTAAATTATAGAAATTATTGGGAATATGCATTTGAAGATTACCAAGGTTCATTCTATAGTAGCCAAGCTCATATATTTCAAAAGCTTCAAGGCTTTTTCTACCAACACAACAAAGTTCAAAAACACCATCAAACATAAAAAATCTCATAACATTTCATGCACAAAAGTATTGTGATCTAACATATCTGCATAGATCTTCACAAAAAAAACTCAATTTTTTACAACAAATTTGATTCTACACAATAGATTAGCGATTTCAAATTTTGACCAATGGATCTCAAATTTTCAAACAAAAAACTCAATTCTTTTACAAAAAATCGATTCTAAACAATAGACTTGGACAAGCTTCCATAGATAGATTTCATATAAATATGATGATCAGAAAAAACAATACAACTAGAACACAATATGTTCTAAACAATAGATTTGGACAAGATTCCATGTAAACATGATCATCACATAAAACAATACAACTAGAACACAACATAATCTCAAATAAAAAGAATAGAGAAATCTCTGACATACCTTGTACTCTAGTAGAAAGAGACAAAAGCCAAGCCTTTAGAAATGTGAATTAAAAGTAATCAACCAATGCTATAAATAAGCAAATAACAATTCTAGAAGATTCCATAATCAATGCTCACATATGAAAAATGTTGACTTAAAAATCATTTATAAGCCACAACTATAAAGAAATATATTCCCTGACATCTATAATCAATGCTCACAGGACAAATGTTGACTGAAAAATAATTTATAAGCCACAACTATAAAGAAACATCTTTTCCAAGAAAACTTATGTATAAGCCACAACTATAAAGAAATATATTCCTTGACATCCATAATCAATGCTCACAGGGCAAATGTTGACCTAAAAATAATTTATAAGCCACAACTATAAAGAAACATCTTTTCCAAAGAAACTTATGCAACACTACAATCATAAACGACAAGATATGTCATCTTTCTAATTGTTTATCATGTCGTATTGTTTTGTTTGTTTGTGTTATTTTTTAGAAATGAAATACAATTGTAACCACAACAATAATAAACGACAAGAAATGTCATCTTTATAAATCTTTATCATGTTGTCTTGTTTTGTTTGTTTCTATTGATTTTTTAGAATCAAATACAACTGTAACCGCAATATATAAATATCTAACAATACTAGTATTGATATCTAAAGTTTGGAAAAATAAAAAATTATTTTGTGTGCACAAAACAATAATGAAAAAAAAACTTTCAAACTCATGATTGTAGCACACATAGGCCAATCAAATTGCATGAAAATAAGCTTGATTAAGTTTGCAAAAATGTCAATAAAAAAATATGTTTATAGTGAAAAATGGATAAAAATAAATAAAGGCTCCTGATTGGACAAACTAATAAAATCATTCGCTTTTTAAGGAATGCATAAGTTTCCTCCCATGGCATGAACTAATAATAAAAATATAAATAAGAGTAGCGAAGGAAATGGTTAGTTACAGTTTTGTTAATTTTCATCGTTTCAAGAATAAAAAAGTCGTAAGAGTAGAGCCCGTTCCAAAAAGCTAAGAATCGCGATTCGCAATCATTTCAAAATAGCGAAGAGTTTACATTAGCTGTGCTTGTGAGGACCGGCTAAAATTAATTGGGTGCCGAATTTGAAGGGCTGGGAGATGAGAGAGCAGGTAATCTCTGCGTACAGAGCTCTGCTGAGAGCAAGAAAAAAATCATTCTCTGGCGATGATATAATGCTTACCCAGTCTGCAAAAGAAATCAGATCTAAATTTGAGGAAAACAGATCAGTTTCTTCCCTTACAGATATTCAAAAGTTAGTACAAGAAGCAAGGGAGGCTGCTGATTTTCTCCTCAACATGGTGGTGCAGGCCAGGCTAACCGAAAGGGGAACTTATGGTATGTAATTCATGATCTTTAAGCATTCAAGGTTTAGGGCTTATCGTTACATTTTTTGACTGTGTTTTGTACGATTTTATTGATTCTTCTTTTTAAGTAAAACCTTCTGTCTAGTTGTTCTTAAGAATGTCTCTTTATACCCAACTTAGTCAATTGTGGTATTCTACATATAGCGAACCGAATGTGATTTTTTGCTTAATTTTAAGGTTTTATGATTTCAACTTGCAGCCGGTTTCATGGTTTGTGCAAATTGCATTCGGCGAGTGACAAACTTTATTTTATCCAGTTTTTTTATGCTCGATCATGTTCACTTGCAACTCAACCTGGTCGTACATTGCATCCAGCCTCGTAAGGGAAATTATGGGGACTGAGAATATTGAAATCCGATATGTCCACCTCTTACTAATTCATAGTATAGGAACAATTAAATCACCGTACAAGTTTCATAATGACATCATACCTAAGGCATGCTATGTAGATAAATAAGTTTGTATTGAGAAGTTACCAGCAGCTAAATGAGCATATGAAACAAATATCAAAGTGACTACAGGATTCACACCTTTTAAACTATTATCTGGCACCCACCTTGACGCTGGCAGTGCAAAATCGATTGGTTGATGATCTTTGGGATACGTTGTTCAAATTGATTCTTTTAGGGTGTAAGAGATTATGGGCACAGCGGGTCGTTGGAACTGAATAATAAAGACATGGTTATTGGCATGAGAAACACAAAAAGAATGCAATTTAAATAAAAAATGCTAGTGTTTTAATATACTTGAAAGTTAAGTAAGAAAGAATTTAAAAGCTAAAATAAAGTTGGAATGTTCTTGTTTAGGGGAAAAAGGGAGACACTTTAATAAGATGTAGGCCTCCACATTTTTTCGGTCGACACTAAGCCTTTCAAATATGTATACGAGGGAAAGAAGGAAATTTTCAAATATGGTTCCTTTTTATAACTCAAATTTGATAGCTAGGACCCAAAGGAGAAAGGGCGCCAATTCCAAATTCGAATTATAAAGGAGAATAAAATGCAAGGAAATACACTCTTGGCCCTTATAAGATAATGTGTATGATAAATTGAACCAATTGCTTAAATAAGGTAAATCTAGATACTAAGTAAACACAATTAGCCAAATTAAGATATAAATCTAGGATAAGGATATGAAAGGAAATAAAATATGGAAAACTCACCTAAAATATGTAGTAGAAGATGTATGATCATTGAATGAAACAAAGAGAGGAGCAAAACTCAAAAAATTGTTCATCTAGAAAAGCAGCAGTGTCTAGGTTGACTCGGAGGGTTAGATTCTCGCAAGATTGACGTGTCCCACAAGCAGTATAGCAAAGTCGAACCAACTTCTCCAAGAATTTCCAAATTCACATGCAAAATTTTGCTATCCTACTCATACATGTAGAAAATGAGGGGTTTTTGTTGTTTGTTGGGTGAGGGCTTGCCTTGGTTAAGCCCTACATTGAGCAATCAACCTTGATTTGAAATATAATTGATAAAAGAAATGCTCATGTGTTGTAGATCTGAATTACCAATTGAGATATACGATTACCTTCAAAGATGCAATTGCATTTGATACGTGATCAAATATGTAAGAGTAATAGCCTTGACTCAAATAAACCATAAGGAAACCAAAGAAGCCAAAACCTCATGTATGGAAATGTATGTGACAAGACATGACGAGTAATTGAAGAATTTGGATGAATTGGAATGATAGATCTTCTCCTTAGAGCCAAACTCCATTACCACCTTGAAGGAAGAAGCTTGATGCAAGAAGGAGATACTTAGACTTGAATGCTTGAAGATGCTTGCTTGAAGAAGAATGCCTTGATTACTTGCTTGCTTGTAGATGCCTTGCGAAGATGAGATGAGATATGAAAATGAAGCCCCAGGCCTCTTTTTATACTAGTTTTTGAGCAGGAAAACAACTCAGGCCGACATGGGAGTATATTAAATTAATTGGTGAACTTGAGGCATTTTGGGCTCTGAACCTCGCACCTAGGGGAGGGACAGACCCAGGGGAGGGACAAGTAGGCCTCAAAAAGGCCTAAAGGCTTGTGCAGATGAAACTAAGAGATAACAAGTTGATCAAGAGATATGGTCAAAAGGTATCAAAGTGACACCTAGAAGACCATGTGGGAAAGCAAGAGATAATGAGAAGCATGAAATGGGAGGGCGGAGGAGAAAAAGGAACCAAAACCACACTAAAGAGGGCTAAAAGGTCTCAAAATGAAGTGCGTCCATTTAGCCCCACTTTGGTGGGAGTATGAGGCAAGTCATACTCTCGGTAAAGGAAGGAAGAGGAAAAAGATGTCACATCGAGATAGATCATCACCGAGCTTAAGAACATAAGCCCCCAAACCTAGAATCCTAACTCCATTCCCATGCATAAGAGCATGAAAACAAAACAAAAGAAAATCAAAGAAAACAAAGCAAAAAACAAAAAGGAAAACAAAACCCAGGTGGACACAAAAGGGGTTAGTACTAAAGCCCAAATCAACTAGTGAAAGAGACTTTAGCTAAGGAAACATCTCACCTAGTAATATCTTATTTGGAAGGCTATTTCAAAGCATAAGAGATCACATAAGAAAGGCAAGAGCACCACAAAGGACTACATGCCTTATGATTATATCCCAACAACGTGGAAGCATAAAGAGAGAAAGAGAGTGATTATCTTGCCCAATAAGGTTTGTGTGCCTTACCGTGAATCACAAAAAGGAAGGATTGAATGGTCTAGCGGGTTTGTGTGCCTAGTAGTCAATCTTGAAAAACAAAAAACAAAAACCAGTATCAAATGGTCTAGTAGGTTTGTGTGCCCGGTAGTCAATCTCGTGAGCCCATTGACAACTTATGCATGCATGTGTACGTGTGTATGCATCCACATATGCACAGTTTCCTAGTATCACCACAGATTGAGCGTGTGCGTTTCCTTGGGATGGAAAAATATCACTAATACCCGTTGAGGGTTTAGCAAAAAAGAAGAAGCAAAAAGATGCGTTTCCTAGGGATAGATAGATGTCACTAATACCCGTTGAGGATTTAGCAAATGTGCATGTGTTACCCATATATATGAGTTGTAGCATATGTGCTTGTGTGTGCAAAAGAGATGAAGCAACAATGCATAGATTTGAGGATGACCTAGAAATCATACCAAGTGAACAAAGCTAAAGTACTCCAAGCTATAGTTAGAATCCGTATTTGCTACACCATGATTGTCAACAAAAACTATGTACAAAGAGGTTGTATATATGCCCCCCTCAGGATGACTATGTAGCCATAGGCATCGTACCAAAGATAATAAAGGATAGCTAATTCTATCAACAAGGAGATATCCCTTAACAAGAATGTATGCCATAAACATAGCAAAGAGCATGAACTCTTATAGGCTTAAGTAAATAGCTAAATTATGAAAGGATATGTCACTTATGAGAAGAGACCCTTGAAAAGAAGAGAGCTTGTATACAAGACATCTACCTTCAAGAGGTGTGTCATGAACAAAGATACAACTTTAAGACGAAAAGAGAGGTAGAAGAACAAGAACGCACCTATTCAATCCCTTGTATGTAGGTGAAGTAGGGATCCTTGGATGAAGGATGGAAAACTTAAAAGCACATAGTAAGGGTAAATGCTAACTATGAACATAGGTTTGTAAATAAAGAAAGGGTGATGATCAAGGACATGGACCTTTTGTAGAAGAGAGAGCCATGATCGAGACACCATTCCCTATAAGAAAAGAATGTCACATAATAAACAAATGCCACTGTATTAAGGAAAGTTGATCCTTAGACAACGAGAGAGAGAATTTACAAAAGGCCTTGCCCCCCAAGCATGGGACAAGAAAGAAAGCCTACGGCTTGATTATGCTACAATATATTGTTGAGAATATTAGCCTCATAGGATATTAAAGCAAACATAATATATGACAGTTTACATGATTGATCAAATTATGTAGATCTGGTTGTAATATATACATATACATACATACATACATATATATATAAACTACCATAATCTTATATTATTAAAATATCAAATGACCTATTTTTTGTATCAGTTATAAACTGATTACTGATTATCGAGCTTCATGTTTTGATATCGATTACATTTAATATGTATCGGTTTTGATTGTAGTTATCACCGATTGTATTTTGTGAAACACTATTTTATCGGGCAGTATTCATTATATATGATTGGTCATTATGGTTATACCAATTCATTAGTTTTGTTATGATAATCACCATAGTATTCAAATGGTGTCTACTTGGAACATAATGAATAAGTGTTGAGGCATGACTATGTAGGGTCATGCCCTTACGTAATCATGTCTCAATGCATATATAATATACATCATTTACAACTGCAGATCATATCGTTATAAGGCATAAAGATCTCAGTCTGTAGATTCTAAACAACTCATATACTTGAATAAATAAATCTGCATCAGTACTGTAGAAGGAAGGTCTACATACATAAGAATTATTATTAGTAGAAAGATATATATAAATAAACTCATATTCAGAATCAGAGTCAAAGATTGCTTAAGATCCTTACTTCAAATTGAAAATATAATATGTTAGTCTTCTTCAATAAACGATCAATTAAACTTTACATGGTATTAGAGCCAAATTGGTAGAGATACTGCTAAACTAAATTCGTAAAATAAAAGTGATATCATGACAAACAATGGTAGAGTAGAGAGGATAGGCTTGAAAGAGCAGCAAATTTCTTCTCATGGAAAATTCGACTTATAACAATTCTCAAAGAGTTGGAACTAGAATCATTCATTGAGGCAGACATCTCAATACTTGAAGATGAGGTAGAAAAAACCACATGGACAAGGTGAAATAACAAAGCGAGAAAGATCATTGTTGATTTAGTAAAAGATCATATTCTTCCTTCCATATCAAACCTCAAGAAAGCATTTGAAGTATTTAAAACAATTAATGATACATTTGAAATTCACAACTCAAGTAGATTGCTTACATTAAAATCAACTTATGAATATAAAAATGAATAAAGGAAAAAGTCAACTATCTTCTATTGGAAACAAAGTAGAAGATCAAGAATTATCCATAATAGCACTTAGAGAATTACCTATATCTTGGGAAGCATTCATCCAGGTCGTCAGTAGACCATTAATACCAGTTTTTGATCAACTTAAAAATGATTGCACCTCAGAAGAATCTAGACTAATTTTTAGAGGGATCATTTCAAATCGAGGGAGAAAATCAAGCTCTTTTCATAGTCTCTAATAAAAAAGGGAAGAAGAGAAAATTCAAAGGAAAGAAAAATGATAAAATAAAAGGAAATAATAATTACAAAAGAAATGTTTTCTCCAAAGTTCCATGTTATAAGTGTGAGAAATTCGGACATAGCTTTAGAAATTATCTAGAAAGGGAAAAAAATCTAGCCTCCTTAGCCGAAACAAAAAAGGAGAAAATCTGTTATTCTACTAAGCTGTATCAAGTGAGATGAAATCCAACAAAAATGTGGAGATAATAGACAGTGGTGCTTGCTGCCACATAACAGGATTCAGAGATAAGTTTGAAACTTTTGGAAATTATCTCACTGAAGGAGTCACCATTGGAATCCACCTATTTGGGACCTATTCCATACAACTAAGAATTGGGGTTACTCTAAAATTGAAAGATGTTTTTTTCGTACCGGGCATAAAATAGAATCTAGTATCCATCTCTGGACTTGCTGATGAAGGGTATCAAGTCACCTTTGATGAAGACAAAGTGATGTACTGGCCTAAAAATACTAATCTCAAGAATGCTATTACCATAGGGACTAGAGATGGAACCATATATAAATAATGTAACTTTCAAAAGCAAGCCTTAAGTCACGAAGTGACAAATCCTAATGAAATATGGCATAGAAGGCTCAGACATATTGGATTCAGTACACTACCAAATGTAGAAAAAATCACCACTGGAACACCTAACTTAAATTCAAACCATATAGGCATTTGTAAAGGATTATGCTCTAGGAAAGAATATAAAAAGGCCTTTTCCTCCTAGCAAACACAAGTCTAAATCAGTTCTAGAACTAGTCCACGTTGATTTATGTGGACCTATGTCAACACTTTCTCTAGGAGGATTCTCATACTACATAATTTTTATTGATGATTTTTCTAGGAAAACTTGGAATTATTTTCTAAAGGTCAAAGAATCAAATGAGGTTCTATTAAAATTTAAAGAGTTTAAAGCAATTGTGGAAAATCAAACGTCAAAAAAATTAAAAACTCTAAGATCAGACAATGGGGGTGAATATACCTCTAAAAATTTCAAAGACTTTTACACCTCTGTTGGGATTAAGAGGGAGTATACTGTACCTTATAATCCTCTACAAAATGGGGCAGCAGAAAGAAAAAATGGAACCATTGTTGAAGCAGCAAAAACCATGCTTCATGATCAAAATTTACACTTCTCATTCTGGGTGGAGGCCTCGAATACTGCTGTATATATTCAAAACAAATGCCCATACTCAATCTTAGAAAACATAACTCTTGAAGAAGTCTTTATAGGAATTGAACCTGACCTAAGTCATTTCAAAATATTTGTTTGCCTCGTTTACATTTACATACTTAAAGAAAAGAGAACCGAGTTAGAACCATCCGGGAAGAAAGGAATATTTCTTGGGTACAGTGAGAACTCCAAAGGGTATAGAGTTTATGTACTTGGACAAAGATCAATGGAAATCAACAGAGATGCCAAATTTGAAGAAAACACTACTTTAAAACTATCAACAAGTGCTAAAGATGAGCCCATCATAGAATTAGATGGAAATCTGCAAACTGAAAATTAGAGGGAGAACATATCAGAGGAGAATGAACCATTAACAGATACAAAAAATAGAGACATATCTAATATCAAGAAAAGGCCATTGTGAGCAAGGAAAATGATTGAAGAAAATGATTTTGAGCCAGATGAAATTTCCAGGGAGAGCAAGAAAACCAAAAATAAATCTTGTTATACTGCACTAGTCACTGAGCTTACTAAATTCAAACCATCAATTGTTGAAGAAGCCCTAACTTGTCAAGCTTGGAAAGATGCTATGGCTGAAGAATATCAATCCATATTAAAAAATGATGTTTGGGATATTGTACCTAGGCCAAAAGATAAATCAGTTGTTTCATCAAAGGGGTTATACAAAATCAAATATGCTTCAGATGGTAGTATTGAAAAACATAAAGCAAAATTTTTTGCTTGAGCTTTTTCCTAGAAGGCAAGTATTGATTATGAGGAAACCTTTGCTGCAGTTGCTTGATACACTTCTGTAAGAACAATTATTGCAATTGCAGTATCCAAAGGATGGAAGATACATCAAATGGATATCAAGACCGCATTCTTAAATGGTGTCATTAACGAAGAAGTATATATTGAATAACTTGAAGGTTTTGTCATAAAAGATAAGAATCTACATGTATTTAAACTCAAGAAAGCTCTCAATGGCCTCAAACAAGCACCTCGAGCTTGGTATGAAAACATAGATAATTACCTCACCAATCTAGGATACTCAAAGAATGAAGCTGATCCTAACATATATTTCAAAATATCTAATGGTGACATGCTAATTCTTGTTTTATATGTTGATCATCTATTAATAACAGGTGAAGATCACTTAATTGAAAGATGTAAACAAGATCTTATAGCTGAATTTGAAATGAAGGATCTAGGCCTATTACACTATTTTTTGGGTCTAGAAGTATGTCAAAAGAAAGATCATATTTTTCTAAATCAAGAGAAGTACATCATCTCTACAAACAGATCATTGGATCACTTATGTATCTAGTAAATACTAGGTCTGATATTAGCTATGCCACCAATGTTCTAAGTTATTTTATGTGTGAATCAAAGAAGATTCATTTGATGGCTGCTAAACATATCTTGAGATATCTATGTGGCACTATTGGTCTTGGTTTGAAATACAAAAATGTTGAGATTAAACTTCAAGGATATACTGATCTTGATTGGGTTGGTTGTTCCATAAACAGCAAGAGTACAATAGGGTGTTGCTTCAGTCTTGGATCAACAATGATATCTTGGTTTAGTAGAAAACAACCTACTTTGCCTTGAGTTCCATTGAAGCTGAATATATGACAACCTCCATGGGAGCTTGTGAAGCAGTATGGCTGAGAAAGCTATTATTTGGACTTTTTGGAAAGAAAGTAAGTCCCACAGTGATTCATTGTGATAACTAGAGCTGCATCAAATTTTCTACCAATCCCGTCTTCCACAATCGATCAGAGCACATCGAGACTCCTTACCATTACATAAGAGACATGGTTGATAGAGATGTTATCAAGCTGATTTATATCAGCACTAATGAGCAAAATGCTGACATTTTCACCAAGCATTTTGCAAGGTTGAAAATAAAGTACTTTTGAGGTAAACTTGGTATGACAAATTTGTAATTACATTTGTAAGTTATATATATTCATGAATAATTGAAAATTAGATTCTTTGCAAACTTGTGTTATGAAAAGTGATGATCTTTCATATGTGTAAGGTCGCTATTGTAAGGTGACGACCTTATCAATAGTTGATCTATCTCCTAACACCAAATGTGTTGGAGCAAAGTGTTATAATGGTTCTTTGGGCCGGATTTTGCCCGGACACTATAATTTAATAGACCACATTTAAAGTGGTGTTTATTCTTATTATATCTGCTTAAATTTCCTTCTGGCTAAATAGGGAGTGTTGAGAATATTAGCCTCATAGGATATTGAAGCAAATATAATATATGATAGTTTACATGATTGATCAAGTTATGTAGATTTGGTTTTAATATATGTGTGCATGTATATGTATATATATACACACATGTACACACACACACATATACATACATACATACATACACACATATACACATATACATACACACACATATACATACATACATACATACATTACTGATTATCGAACATCATGTATTGACATCGATTACATTTAATATGTATCGGTTTTGATTGTAGTTATCACTGATTGTATTTTGTGAATCACTATATTATTGGACATTATACATTATATATGAACAGGCATTATTATTACAATAATAGATAAGTCGTTTATTATTAGTTAATGATTTTCTATTGTAAATATCTAGTTAGCTTTAGTTTGCTTTCGTTTCTTAGCTTTCTCTGTTAGAATAAAATGTTTCTATTCTTTATGACCGTTTTTTAAGAAAACATCATTTTATTCTTTTGTATAAATTGACCTTTCGGTCTCTGTTAATAAGAAGCATTTTACCAATTACTTTCGTAATATGGTATCGGAGCATAGTTGGTTTTTTTTTTCAAAAATAATAATTTCTTATAGAAATTTCTGGTTCTTTATTTTTGAAATTAATCCTTACTTGTATTTACTTGCTTCCAAATACCTAGTCACGGCTAGGGTTTCAGAGACAAAGATCTGCAAATTCGTTTGGAAAAAAGGCGTAATTTTTTAAAATTTATTTTTGGGCAATTTTTTCTGAAATCAGCGATTTCTTGAGCATTTTTGGTGCTATTTCCTCATCCTCTTTTCTGTCTCAGCCAAAACACCTCTGTTCTGCATAAAATCGACCATCTTTCTGCCTTCAAAACTCCATTTTTCTGCGAATTTGAGCTTTCATGGCTACTAACTATTTTTTTTCGAAACCCTAATTTTTGACCTTGAATTCTTTTTGATTATAGATTCTTGGTGGGTTTTTCGAGAGCTCAACTGGGTTGTCGTTTGTTTTTTCAGGGTGCCTTGTTTTTGTGCCTCAGTTTTTGAGTTAGCGGATCTAGAAAATGACACCACATTCCTTTTGGGTTTTTTGAGCTCTCTTTTGGGTCACTCTCTAAATTTTCTGGGTCTTCCGCGTTTTCCCTGAAGAATGCATCTTCATAGATTTTTATTGAAAAATGTGCCATAGCATCTTTGACAAATATTCTACTCGAGCACAACTCCAAATTCAATGGTCGAAATTATGGCACTTGGAAGTAGTGGATCATTGCAATTTTTGATTATCAGAACACCGATCAACTTGTTCTGGGTGTTACTAAGCATCCGACTTCTTTTGGTCCTGATCAAGATACATGGGATTTGAATAATCGAGAGGCGGTGATGCTTCTCAAATTATCCGTGGTTGATGATCAGCTTTCTCAGATTCCATCCGGCAAGATAGCTGCTGAGATCTGGACACATCTCAAAGGTCGTCATGAGATTTCTGACAAAAGTAGAGCTTTCTTTTTGAAGAACACTTTGTTTTCTATTGTCATGGATGAGCACACCTCGCTCCAGGAACACCTAAATTGGATTCAGGAAATCCGTGATCAATTACTTGTCATCGGTCACAAGATGGAGGAAGAGGATATTGTGGTTACCACTCTTTGGAGTTTACCAAAGTCCTATGAGTATTTTATCGAGACTCTCAACATCACATCTTTTGGTGTTGATTTGAAGTTAATGATCTTTGCACATTGCTGCTTCAGCAAGATCGATGGAAACAATAGTTCGGTAGCAACTCTAGTTCCACCTCCATCGAGGAAGCCTTTGCTGCGAAATCCTTTCAGAAGGATACAGGCAAGTTTCAGTAGCCATCTCAACATAAGTCTTCTACTAGATGGTTCCCGAAAGAAGAACATTCAATGCAACTATTGCCACAAGTTTGGACACATTGTAAGAATTTGGTATAGCTCTGATACCATGTAAGAATTTGCCTTATGGCAAAATTCACTCAGGAACTAAGAACTCAAACACAAACACAACTGTAGACCAAAAATGGATATGATCAATTAATCAGAGTATGTCCTAATACATTGCTCTGTTTAGTATGTGGTTTGTAAACACACTAGGAGAGCCTGTATATAAAGGTCTCTCAGGAAGCACTTAGAATGTCTTTAGAAAGAACTAGGAGATAAGATAAGCATCATGACAATTAAGCACATGCCTTATCCATCATTCTAGATGAGTGGATAAGAATGACAAGGTTGTAGACACCATGTGCTTAATTAGTGTGCTAACTCCTGTGTTGTAGACACCATGTGCACGAAAGTGGTGTGGACTCTTGTGTTGTTGTCAACATGACAACTCATAAGAGTACGCATACTCCTAGGTGGCTAATAAATAAATAATAAAAAATATGCATTAACCTAAGTAAACTTAAGTGTAAATAGTGAATAATTATTTACACCAACACCCCCCCTTAAGTGCAACTTAGGGGAATGCCCTTAAGCTTACAAAAATTAGGATGAAATGCAAAATGGGTCCTGGCTACTAGGCCATGTTAGGTACTCACGTACATAATGATATGCAAATCTCTCATAAAGCGGAGAAAGAGGGAAAACCTCATGGGAAAAACCCTCCCCAAAAAGAGAGATGAAAAGGGATGCATGGATGGATGGAGTAATCAAGACCCCCCCCATTACGATATACATCAAGTATATACAAGAGAAAAATGGAGAAGGACAAATCCTCCTAAAAGGAAAAAGTCCCCCCCAAAAAGGAGAAGGAGACGAGGTAGTCCCTCCCCCCAAAAGTAGTGTGCTGATCAGTGAGAAATCCTCCTACGTAGAAGTTGATCCATGACCTTTGAATGATGTTCCTGCCCTTTGGAAGAAACAAATGCAAGGGTACAAAGGAGATGTGTCCCCCGTATGGAGAAAGAATCTTTAAGATGAACGGTGTCTTTGAAACCTGTTCAAGTGTCCCTATGTCGATGCTGATGATGGCTTCTTTTAAAACTGCTGAGAAAGAGTGCAGTGTAGTGCGTGCCCCTAGTTCACATTTTTGCTATCATTGTCGAACTCTTTTAGGGCTAGTTTTATGTTGATGATTAATAGTGGCATTGTTTTGAGATTATCAGATATTGTTTTTACATTCAGTTTATTATATGATGAGATTACTTGGTACTTTATAGTTCATGTATGTATGATGATAATTAGTTAGATGCTTTATTATCATATGTGTTTTCTTATGGATACTTATCCCTTACTTGCATGTGTATGGTGTGTGTGTTTGTTTCCTTTCTGTATGGTGTTTCTGATGTGGTTAAGGAAAGGAGTTGTAGTCACCTGCTAGTCGGGATTTACATGATGCACCACTTCTTGCCATTGCCTGTTTAGCTTAGTATATATTGTGCTTGTACATGCATGGATTTTATGTAGGTTGCAAGTACCGGGTATTGACTTCCTTGAATTGTCAAGATGAGCGTACCCTATCATATTATCTCTATGGTAAGAGAGGGGAGATAAATTCTCAAGTCCAAATTCCAACCCTTTAAGCCATTTGTCCTAATTGAAAATTAGGACAAGTATCTGGGTTGGGTACTCTTCGAATACGTCGGATGACGTAATTCGTGATACTAACCCTTTTGGTTTGATTTTGCATGTGTTTTGCTATGATGGGTTTTCTTATTTTATTTTATGAGTCTTTGGTGTATTTTTCTATTAATTAAGTCTAATTAAAAGATTTAATTTAATGGAAAATTATTATGATATTTTAATATTTAATTTAATTTAATTAATTGGGAAATTAATTAAATAAAAAGAATTAAATTTGGAGAACGAAAGTTATAAGTTTAAATTTAGAACGTAATAATATTTATTAATTTAATAATAATATATTTAGAGCTCATTCTTATTTTATCAATTAAGTTTCAAAAATAAATTTAAAAGTGGAAAATATATTAAAATTATTAAAAGATTCTAGATCACATGATGCGTGCATGTGATTAAAATATATTAAGATAAAACAAGTGAATTTAATAAAGTGAGTGCATGAGATTTAAAATTAATAAATTAATTTTAAAAGGAGTCAAGTGAATATTAAATAAAGAAATTTAATAAATTAAGGTGTATTATTTTAATATTTATTCTCATAGGAGTATGCGAACTCTTGTAAGTTGTCATGTTGACTAACACAGGAGTTTGTACTCTAATTATGCACGTGTAGTCTACACTTAGGAGTTAGCATATTATTTGAGCACATGTTGTCTACAACATTCTAGAGACCTCATCATGTCTATCTTCTTATCATGGAAGTTACGTGCTTAGTTGTCATGCTTATCTCCTAGTTCTTTCTAGACACATTCTAGAGGCATCTTAGAGGCCTTTATATAGAGGCTCTCCTAGTGTGTTTGGACAAGCTTACATGCATTCGAGAAGCTCATATGCTTCTACATCCTTATATGCTTCTACAAGCACTCCTAGTCACTTGGGGGGGGGCGGGGGGGGGGGGGGGGTTTGATTCTTGGAGGAATTGCGAATGTTGGAGAAGGAAGAAATTTTCGAAAAGGAGAAGGTTCTAAGAGGAGGAGCTTCTCTACAATTTTTTGAGGCGTAGCGAATTAACATCAGTGTCCAGGTAGGCACTCGTGATTATTTCACATATTTTATTATGCTCTTTCTCTTCCTGTCTTCATCGTATCTGTTATGTGTGTCTGAATAATTTTCTATGAATGAATCTTTAATTTTGTAATTTGGAATTTGGGCATGCATATTGTTTCATTCAGTTATGAGAATTAAAAATATTATTGCAATCTTCCCTTAGTAGAATCAAGATTTGGAAATTGATTTGGGTTTGGGTTCGAATTAAAATAGAATTTTATTATTATGCATTGGTTTTATATGATTTATTAACTAATCTAATTAAATTAAATTTAATTAAGATTAGTTAATAGGAGAAGAAGTGTAATTAATTATTAGTCAATTTAAGTAAATGGATTTTTAAATGAGGGTAAATTAAAAGAAAAGAGATATTAATAAGTGGAATTAAATAATTGAATTATTAATGAGATTGATTTTACTTAAAATCAATGAGGATTATTTTAAATAAATGATTGTCCTTGAAGTGTTTAAAGGAAATTGTAAACTAATTATTTGAAAGTTGATAATTATTATTCTAATGTTTTGAATAATGTGAATGATTTTATCTAAAAGTCAATGGGAACTAGTTCAATGATTTAAATAAGTAAATAATTATCTTTTGACTATTTTAGAAAATTGTTTTAAAATAATGGAGGGATAATTCTATGTTTTATTCAAAAAAAATAAATGGGTTGAGTTGTAGAGTAAACGAAGAATCTTATACACTTGAAATATACTTGAAACGGAAATTGAAACCTCATATTTGGCTTAACTATGTGATTGCGAAAGCAAACTAAAATATGTGTTGGAATCTTGTTCTTTATGCTATCCATATATGGGGATTGGGTGGTCCTAGAGTGTTGACCAGTTAGGATGTCTACCAGAGGCTTGGGAGTTATGCGAATGTGATGGCATGTTGATGTTATTTGGTCTCGATTCTTTTAAAACCAAACCATGGTAATGTGATATCATGCTCTATGAGATGTTTGTATTTACTGATTGTTATTGCTTTCCAGTCTTCTTGTGTGAAGCTGAGGTGTATGTATTTGAGACACTTGACTTAACCATTTTTGAGTCATCAATCAATTATCCTTGGGTTACTTTCCAGTCACCATGATGGGACTGAAGTGTTGATTTATTTCTTGATGTTGTCATGTTGTGACATGTTTTGACTTGACCATTTTGGAGTTTTTGATCAGTATTATTTTGAGATATTTTCCGGTTGCTCGTTGAGAACCGATGGATATTATGATTATCATTGGATGCTTTTTTAGTTGCTCTTGGAGAACTGATGTGATTAGTTTGATTGTCTTTCTGATGCTTTCCAGTCGCTTGTATAGGACTGAGGTGATTTTATGATTTGTGATTTCATGAGCCTAGGGTAGGTTATCTACATGTAGTGTCGGGAAGTGACTTGCAATGGGGGCCGGGGCCCGAAGTGGCTGCCAGGGTAACTCATTGTAAGTTATTTAATAAGTGAAAACATTTACACTAAATGGGGATTAAAATGGACCTAATAAGATAATTGTATGTTCTCGCCTATGCCTTGAGTGCTAGTACAGACTAGGATGGGAGTAGAGAGAACGCTTGGTTGCGACCTTGCATTCCGTAGTATGCCTCGTCAGTACGAGAGGATATTAGTGGCCGCATAGGGATCACTAGGGGGCCGGGGTCTATTGAGAGACTACCAAGGTAACTCTAGCGTGATTTGTGCGATGACACTTTCTCGCTTACATAGTAGGTTTCTTACATGTCTTTGTTGTGCCTCTAGGAATTAGATGTCGTTCTATGTTGGAATCTTTCGAGTTAGTATACTTTTAGGATTCTTGGACTTAGAGAGTACTTGTGATTTTTTATCTTGTGTTATGTGATTTGATATCCTATTTGGGACTTGAGACTATCTCCTCAACACGGTGGGAGTGGGCCATTTAGGTCCCACGCGGTCGGGTGGTAGTGCTTTTCCACTCTTACCATTTGAGGTCCATCTGAGACACCATGGCTGGAGCTTTCTTGTTGGCATTTATCTTCATTTTATTCTTGGATGTTATATCTTATGATGGATGTTATTTACTGACATGTTCTTTTATATTGATGATTAGCATGTGATAGATGATGTTATCTGCTTTGTAGAATCATCTTATGCTTTATTTTGCATGATTAGATTTCTTATGTATATGTTGTAGCATGTTAGATTCCTTTCTGCATATGATGTAGTATGTTTTAAGAGTGACATCCCTACTATGATAATACCGATGATCTCTTTAGTGGCTTGGGATGTTATGCGTGGGGGATGGCTAGGGCTCACGATGGTCTAATGATGCTATTGATGGTTGGGAGGAACCGCGCACTTAGTTAGATGTGTTTTGAGATGGATAGTTGTGTTTTATGATGTATGGTTATCTTTTACTATGGATGTTTATATCTTCTATAATGATGTTTCATGTATGGTATATGGTTTCATTTACTTTATTGCACTTGGTGAGGATGATGTATCTTTATTTTTACATATGTACGTTCTTTTAAGCCTTTCATACCCTATGATATGTACAGTGGATGATAGAGCATTCTGAATTTAATTGCCAAAAGGCATTCAGAACAAATGTATATTATGGACATTGGACTTCTTAAATTACTCTTTCATGTGGATGTGGTAGTTGTTAGACTTAGTTCTAGTTAGATCAAATGTGACTCAACGTCTTGGGATTCTTAAGGAATGTAACTTGTTATGAATGTTTTTAGTTGTATGTATGTTATTACTTCCGCTACTATGTGTTTGATATGAATGGTTTCTCTTTCATGTTTAAAAAAAAATAAAAAATAAAATTGTTTGGCGAACTTAGTAAAATTTTAAGTTAATTCTTTTGGATCCCTTGGTGGGGCGTTACATGCAGATCAAACAAGGAGTGATGTAGAACTTGTTTCAAAAAACCAACAGTCTTCTCAAATGACAAAGAGACCTCCTGCAGATGCTATAGATAAGAATCCACAATCATGCCAACCTGGAAAGATTGATCATGTAGAGAATGGACTTGAGGGTCAAAGTGGGCCCTCGCAACAATTGTAGAAGGATCGTCCTCAACAAAGAGAAGCAATAGATCATCAAAGAAGTCTTCCAATTCTGCTGTCTGTGACTCCAAGAATAGAGCTAAAATGTCTGGTAAGAAGTCATCACCTGGAAGACCATGTGTACCTTGTAGTGCTGAAGTACATGAATCTGTCACTGCGGCAATAGAATTCACCTCAAAAAGAAGACGCATGCCATCAAGAGTGTCTCCCACATCTTCAATGTGAGACTCTATGAACAGGCCTGTAAGGGCAGAAAGGAAGTCGTTGCACGAAGGTAGGGTAGGAAGACATAAAGGGTCCTGTTGCACTGAATCCGAAGCATCTGTGGCTGGAATAGGATCAATAGGAGCAATAGGAGCTGGAGGTGTGATCTCATCTGAAGAGGATGCAACTGCAACTAGAGGTAGAAGATCTTCTGGGAATGGAGGAATGGTTGGATCTTCATAGTGTTCCCAAAGATACATCCAAGTAACATATGGTTCATATGACTTAATGTCAGACATTGTATCTAGAATGTCATCAACCATAAAGAGAAAGAGAGTACGCCAAATGATTTGACTCTGGTCAGAATTATACTCAAGATTTGGCGCATAAGGCAGTGCATTGTGTTGACTGAGATATCTAACAACAAGTTGACTCCATTCCTGATAGTTATCTGGGGTCAAAGAAATCAAATCTGCCTCTTCCATGATGGACCAATCAAGATAACCTCCAAAAAACAAGAATAATGAATGAAAGAACCCCCCCTAATGTATGATTTAGGCACTTGATAGTCACTTGCCAATTTAGGGCCTATTTCTGAAAGCAGTATTTTTGTTTATAGAATTTATAATATGATTATATATCTGGAAAGTAGACAAAAAAATATGCACTTTAAAAAAAAACGGAACCTGATTATTTGTCTAGATGAGCCTGTACGAAGCATTTTAAGTGGCAAAAATCAAAATTTGTGAGTTGCAGAAAAATTCAATAACATAAATGTCAAACTTCCTGCACCAATGTGTACATCATGAAATCCTTCTCCAAAAAAAAAAAAATTGCTCGCAAAAAGGAGTTTGTATGAGGGAGATATCGCTGTTTGAAAATTGTTGCTGTTGTTATTTTTTCTGAATCGTGACCGCGCCTCCAAAAAACACATGGCTCTAGATTTTGCCTCAAATGTTCGATTTGGATGAAACAAAATCCGATTTGGGGATTTTTGGACCTTTTGAATGCGATGCGAATATTTGATTTGCACCAACAAGCTCTAATCTTCACTTGCAAAAAACTCTCCTATGGCCCTATGGTCAAAAAATTTCCGAAAAATAATGCAGATCCGAAAAAAAAGCAGAGATGCAGATGAAAAAATGCAGATCTGAAAATGAAATGTATAGATCTGAAATGATCATACCAATGCTGCAAATTGGTCCTTCGGGCGCTGGTTTGCAAAAAAAATTTGCCTCACAATTGACTTTGGCCTAGGGTAGGCAACTTTATAGTTGATTTTCATCGAATCAGCGTTCCGGATGCAATGGTGAGGTCAGATCTGGTTCTAGACACTCCCAATTTCTGTAGTACTCTGGATTCGGACTAAGGTGCTGAAGCAACAGTGGTCTCGAATGGCTATATGATGAGAATCTTTAAGCTTAGATATCATGTAAGAATTTGCCTTAGGGCAAAATTCATTTTGGAACTAAGAACTCAAACACAAGCACAACTGTAGAGCAAAAATGGATATGATCAATTAATCAGAGTATGTCCTAATACATTACTCTGTTCAATTTGTGATCTGTAAACACGCTAGGAGAGCTTGTATATAAAGGCGTCTCAGGAAGCACCTAAAATGTCTTTAGAAAGAACCAGGAAATAAGATTAGCATCATGACAACTAAGCACATGCCTTATGCATCATTCTAGATGAATGGATAAGAATGACATGGTTGTAGACACTATGTGCTTAATTAGTGTGCTAACTCCTGTGTTGTAGACACCATGTGCATAAAAGAGGTGCGGACTCCTGTGTTGTCAACATGACAACTCACAAGAATACGCATACTCCTAGGTGGCTAATAAATAAATAACAAAAAATATGCATTAACCTAAGTAAACTTAAGTGTAAATAGTGAATAATTATTTACACCAACACACATGAAGGTTGAATGTCGGAAACGCTTAGCTGCACAGTCTAAGCAATCAGGTTTGTAGCCCAAAGCGAACAATGTAGAGTACATTGAGTAGGTGGAATCCGCCTTTTACGCCTTCATGGATAAAAGACCTGCAGATCATGTGAAGTTGTCTGCCTGGTACATTGATTTAGGTGCCTCTCGTCATTTCACTCACCGCCGAGACTGGTTTACTGACTACCAGCCTTATTCAGTCTCTGTTATTTTTGGTGGCGGAGAAGAGTACATGGTTGTCGGTAAAGGTAACATTCAGATTCAATCTGCTGGGAGGAATCTCATATTCCTTGATGTGTACTATGTTCCAAGGATGGAACTAAATCTCGACATTCTCCACACTTAGATGTCACCTTCAGTTCACATCAGTGCACCATCACTGATTGGGCGACTAGGTCTACTGTTGCAGTGGGTCTTGAGGATCATGGTCTTTTCAGACTCACTGATTTTGGTGATTCTCGGGACTTAGTTATGGCTGCTCGCCGTTCTTCTTTCAAAACACTTTGGCATCAATGATATGGGTACTTAAATGTGCATTATCTCTCATAGCTTGCTTGAGATGAGCTTGTTCTTGGATTGCAGAGATTCAGATTCAACAACTTGGAGTTTGTGACACATGCCAGGCTGGGAAGCAACATCGCACACCTTTCACTAGAGGTGACTCATGGCGAGCTTCTCAGGTACTTCAGCTTGTACATGTCGATATCTGCAGCCCTATGGTCACTCCTTTTGTTCTTGGGTTTTGGTATTTTCTGTTGTTTGTTGATGATTTTAGTAGAAAAATGTGAGCGTATTTCCTTAAAAAGAAATTAGATGCATTTCTTGTATTTCAGGAGTTGAAACCTTTAGTTGAAAAAGAATCTGGGAAATCTATAATTACTCTTAGATCAAACAATGGGGGTGAATTTTGTTCTAATGTTTTCTCCAGCTTTTTGGATACACATGGCATCAAATGTCAATTAACCACACCCCACACGCCACAACATAAAAGTGTAGTTGAATGTCAGAATAGGATAGTCATCGAGATGGCTCGATCCATGCTCGAACATAGACATGTTCTGAAGCAACTTTGGGTAGAAGCAGTTAACATTGCAGTTTATTTGGTGAACCGGTCACCCACAGTGGTGGTCAAAGATAAAACTCCGGAAGAGGCATGGTGAGGTTGCAAGCTCAGAATTAGTCACTTGAAGGTTTTTGGCTCCCTTGCTTTTGTTTGGATCCTTGATGCGTCATGCACCAAGTTGGATGCCAAGAGTTGGAAACTCATGCTTGCTGGATATAGCAGTTTTCACAAAGCCTACTGCTTGATCGATGTTGAGACATCTCGTCTCATCTACAGTTGAGAGACGAGATGTAGTCTTTGATGAGCAATGAGGACCATTCATGCCTGTTTCCCCTGTTCCTGATCCAACAGACCAGCCTATGATGGCTCATGATTTGGGACTTCGGCTTCCATTAGGTCCACCTGATGGAAGGGCTCTAGTAGCTCTTGCAGCTCCAATTATACCAGTGATACTTGTACAGACACCTATGGCTTCTACAGGATCACCTCACTTTGTAGATGCTTCACCTAAGCTTGATCCAGATTCTTTTGATGCGGATCCTGTTGATCAAGCATCTCCTCGTACTAATGTTGGTCATTCTCCTATCTGGTCTAAGTGGTGGGCTAAGACACTTGTTGATCTTCGTGTTGATGAGCTCATTGATGGGAGACCTGCTCGGAAAAAGAGCAAAACTACAAATTCTGTTAACTTTGCTCTCATGGCCAACATTCACAGTGTGTTTGAACCTCAAACATATTTCGAGGCTAAAAGAATTCCAGATTGGGAACAGGCCATGACATCTGAACACTAGAGCCTGCTGAAGAAAAACACATAGGTCCTTTCTAATCTTCCACTAGGGAAGAAATCCATTGGTTGGAAATGGGTCTACAAAATCAAATACAAATCGGATGGTACTTTGGATAAGTACAAAGCTCGTTTGGTGGCGAAGGGCTTTTCTCAATGTTAGGGCATTGATTATGAGGGGACCTTTGCTCCTATTGCAAAGATGAGTACCATTAGATTAGTCCTAGCCATGGCAACATAGTTTGGCTGGAAGGTCCATCAGATGGACGTCAAGAGTGCTTTCTTGAATGGTGATCTCCATGAAGAGGTCTACATGATGCAACCTCCTAGTTTCAAGGTTGCTGGTAAAGACCATCAGGTTCTGAGATTGGTAAAAGCCCTCTATGGCTTGAAGCAGGCCCCTCAGGCATGGTACATAAAAATTGATCAGTACCTCAGTGATCAAGGCTTCAAGAGGAGTTCTTCAGACTCAAATGTGTACATCAAGATTATTGACAGTGACATCATACTTTTGGTTATTTATGTGGATGGTCTGATCTTCACTGGCAGTTCAACATCTTTGATTCAAGGAATCAAATAGAATTTATTCCAGTTTTTTGATATGATTGAGCTTGGGCTCATGCATTATTGCCTAGGTATTGAAGTTTGGCAATAGTCTTCTGGTATATTCATCTCTCAGTCCAAATATGTGAGGGCCCTGTTAGACAAATTCTGTATGTAGGATTACCTGCATCTACACCCATGGAGAAAGGTCTCAAGTTATCCGCAAAGTCTGATTCTCCTTTCGTTGATGAAACTACATACAGGCAACTAGTGGGCAACCTCATCTACCTCTCTGCTACTAGGCCTGCCATGAGCTTCATAGTCAGCTATATTTTACGCTTTATGACAACTCCTAAGGCTGATCATTAGATGGAAGCAAAGCATGTGCTTTGTTATGTGAAGGGCACTTCATCTTATGGACTTCTATATTTTCGAAGTTCTAATCCTAAACTCAGTGGGTTCACAGATTCAGATTGGGCAGGTTCTGTTGATGATAAAATGTGAACTTCTGGATGTGTTCAGTTTGGGATCCGATGTAGCTACATGGACCAGTAAGAAGTAGTAGGCAGTTACTCCCTCCTCTACAGATGTCGAATACAGAGGGACTGTTAAGGTAGGATGTGAAGCTATTTGGCTTCGTCGGATGCTTGGGGATATGTAGATGTCACCAGTAGGACCGACTACTTTGTTTGTTGATAATGAAGGCGTTATCAAGTTAGCATTAAATCCAGTCTTCCATGAACGAACCAAGCATGTGGATGTTCACTGATCACATACGACAACAGGTTGAAGATGGGACTATAGATTTGCAGTATGTTCCTACCACAAATCAAACTGCAAAATTCTCACAAAGCCTCATGGTCTTGATAAGTTTGTCAAATTTAGAGGACAACTTGGTGTTCTAGATAGTTAACCATTAAGAGAGGGTATTACAATAATAGATAAGTCATCTATTATTAGTTAATGGTTATCTATTGTAAATATCTAGTTAGCTTTAGTTTGCTTTTCTTTTTTAGCTTTCTCTGTTAGAATAGAATATTTCTATTTTTTACAATCGTTTCCTAAGGAAACATCGTTTTATTCCCTTGTATAAATTGATCTTTTGGTCTCTGTTAAAAACAAGCAAGTATTTTACCAATTACTTTTATAATAATTATGGCTATAATGATTCATTAGTTTTGTTATGATAATCACTGATAGTATTCAAACAGTGTCTTCTTGGAACATAATGAATATTTGTTGAGGCATGACTATGTAGGGTCATGCCCCTATGTAATCATGTCTCAATACATCATTTACAACTGCAGATCATATCAATATAAGGCATAAAGAGCTCAGTCTGTAGATTCTAAACAACACATATACTTTAATAAATAAATTTGCGTCAGTACTGTAGAAGGAAGGTCTCCATACATAAGACAAGAACTATTATTAGCAGAAAGATATGTATAAATAAACTTATATTCAGAATCAGAGTCAAAGATTGCTCAAGATCCTTACTTCAAATTGAAAATATAATTGGTTAGTCTTCTCCAATAATCGATCAATTAAACTTTACATATCTCATGAGATATAAAGATGTAGGCAACAACTGATAGTTATGCACAAAACATCCTATATCCAACAAGAAACACTATAGAATAGTATTATAGCATAGAAGGATAGAGTAAGAAAACATCATAGGATAACCAACTCTAATGCCAAGATAGGTATCATATTTGACGTAATCTATAGATGATTACTAAATGAGAAACATTAGAATCCAAGATATCAAAAGACATTTGTTAGGCAAAAGACACACGATCTTGCATGTAAAAAAAGCTTTTCATAACCAAAAATAAATATGTTCCATAAAATAATACAATCTATAGAGAAATAAGTGAAGAGATAAAGGAGAAGCATTTTATATAAGAAATAACATGAACAAAGAAGATAAGAACATCCATCTAAGATAGATCCTCATAATATGCATAATACAAAGATAAAGTTGCACTTAATCAATGTAGACATATTAAAAGAATAAGCACCTAAAAAGGATAAAAAGGCTAAGGGATAACATAAGAGACTGTTCCAATACCAAATGTGCACTTTTCAAGAAAGGATATCTAGGCATCAAAAAGCCAAAATAAATTCCAAAAAGATGATCCTTGCCTGTAGTGAAATGGGACAAGGAAAAAAGGCCTATTGTACCACTCCTAAACATATTATGCAAAATAACTGGGAGCTGCAACAATAGGGATTATAATTACTAAGTATTTTAATGAAGAAGAGAGTAAATATCTTGTGTATAAGAAAGTTTACAATTTTCAATGTTACCATGAATATAGACAATAAATTCTTTACAATCATGAAGCAAACGTTCATTAGTGTAGTAAAAAGGACATTTAAATATGGCAACAACATTCGGAATCAATGGTTGATAGTATAAGGTAGGAGCTTGCAAAAGGTGACGATAAAGCCTCAAGGCTAAATCTTCCCTAGTGTCAAGAGGAGAAAAATGTGGAATTGGGAGAAGGCGTAAAGGAGGTTGAGGTGGAGGAGAAGAAGAAGAGTCAATAGAAAAAGGAATATGACCAAGACCTTGCTTATAATGTTGTGTAGGAGGGTCAGTAGGGTTCTTAATACCATGTTCATTAATACCAAGACCTAAACCCTTATAACCTTGTCGAGTAATAATATTATAACCCGTATATAATGTGATTAAGGGTAGAAGGAGAGAATGCGGTGTTGGAAGAATTAAGAACAAATGTAGTGTAGGGAGGGATTATAGGAGAAGTGGTGTGAATAGAAGGTTGAGAGGAAGAGGGAGGTGACAGAGGATATGGTTCATTTAGGAATTGAGAAATATCAGGATCATGAACCATATCCTGAAGTTGCTGAAATGTAGAAGGGGTTTGATCATTAGGAAGAGTAGGCATAGGATTAGGATTAGGATGAGGAGAATCACTAACAAAATCTCTAATGCCATCTAAGATAAATGAGAAAGCCACATAAAAGTCTAATGATGATCTTAAAATATGTCCTATTCAGAAACCTTGTGTTAGTTGACCATAAAGAACTTACCTAAGAAATGCACATAAAGACATGAATAACATAAAGTGATAGAAACTTGCATAAACATCATAAGCATGATAAAGAAATGCAAGAAAAATAGTGACAATAAAAGTATGATAGACCAAAAGAATGCCATGTTCAACTCCCAAAAAGAAACCGGGTTTACCCAAATGGAGGTGAACCTCTAATTTAAAAGAGGAGATCAAAGGGAGAATAACAAAAATAACACAATCTAATTCCAAAAAGAAAAAGGGGCACATGTCGGGTTCACCAAAATGTTTAGGGGATAAAGAGAGACACTTTAATAAGTTGTAGGTCTCCATGCTTTTTGGGTCCACTAAACCATTCAACTATATATATGAGGGAAAGAGAGAAATTTCCAAATATGATTCTTCTCTATAACCCAAATTAGATTAGCTAGGACCCAAAGGACAAATGGCGCCAATTCCAAATTCGAATTATAAAGGAGAATACAACACAAGGAAATACACTTTTTGGCCCTCACAGGATAATGTGTATGATAAATTGAACCAATTACAAAAATAAGGTAAATCTAGATGCTAAGTAAATACAATTAGCCCAATTAAGATATAGATCTAGGATAAGGATATGAAAGGAAATAAAATATGGAAGACTCACCTCGAAATATGTAGTAGAAGATGTATTTTAACTCCAAAATTGCAGATCCAACTTTGTTTTTGAATATCCGATAAAGGATCCTTGAATGAAATGACAAGAGGAACGAAACCCAAAAATCGCTCGTCTTGGAAAGTAGCAGGGTCTTAGTCGACTTGGATGGTCGGATTCTCGCGAGGTTGATGTGTACCAGCGGCATTGTGGCAAAGTTGAACCAACATCTCCAAGAAGCTCTCAAGGAGTTATTTCTAGATTTGCATGCAAAATTCTGCTATCCTATTCCTACACAAAGAAAATGAGGGTTTTTGGTTCTTTGTGGGTGAGGGTTTGCCTTGCTTAAGCACTAGATTGAGGAATCAACCGTGAATTGAAATATAATTGATAAAGGAAATGCTTGCATGAAGTAGATCTAAATGATACCAAATGGGAGATACAATTACCTTCGAAGATGCAATTGCATTTGATATGTGATCAAGTATGTAAGAGTAATAGCCTTGACTCAAAGAAACCATAAGGAAACCAAAGAAGCCAAAACCTCATGTATGGAAATGTTTGTGACAAGACATGATGAGTAATAGAAGAACTTGGATGAATTAGAATGATAGATCTTCCCCTTAGAGACAAACTCCACTACTACCTTGAAGGAAGAAGCTTGATGCAAGGAGATACTTAGACTTGAATGCTTGAAGAAGATCACCTTGATTACACTTGCTCTCTTGTAAATTCCTTGCCATGATGAGATGAGATATGAAAATGAAACCCCCAAGCCTCCTTTTATACTAGTTTTTGGGTGAGAAAACAACTCAGGCCGACGGGGGAGTAAATTAAATTAATTGGCAAACTTGAGGCGTATTGGAACCTGAACCCTGCAACCGGGGACAAGGTCAATCTGGTTGATCTTGAGGTTGACCTTGACCTGGTCAACCTTGACCTAGGGGAGGGTACAAGCAGGCCTGGGAAAGGCTTAGTGGGTTGTTCAGATGAAACAGATGAAACTAAGAGATAGCAAGTTGATCAGGAGATATGTTCAAAAGGGTAGCAAAGCAAGACCATGTCGGAAAGCAAGAGATGAGGAAGAAGCATGAAATGGGAGGGAAGAGGAGATAAAGAGACCAAAACCATACTAATGAGAGCTAAAACGTCTCAAAATGAAATGCGTCCATTTTAAGATGGTACAGTTCTATTCTCAAAATGTATACCTAGAATATTTAAAACTGGACTAATACCAGCAGAGAACCTGAGTGTTATAAAATATCGAACACTAATCATTGCATTGAAGCCCAAACAATATGATGTTCGAAGAGGCATAACATAGATTTTATTGAAATAGAAGCACTTACAGTGAAGATGGAACAAATGACTGTATTGTGAACAATTCTCTCCAGATATTAACAATATTTAAAGACTATGATCCTATCACCAGTGCCACATAAGCTGACCCAAGATCTATGGGAGAGAAATTATTCAAAGGACATGGTTGAAAGGTATGACCGGTCATCATGATAAGCATAAACAAAGTTTCATATAGGGGAAATTTACAGCCATTCATAAGTCAAAATAAACTATCAGAAACAACATTTAACAGCTATATCTTGTATCAAGTCAATCATCATCATCATATAGTAACCATCCATGCTTCCATGCCTCTATAAAAAAGAAATATCATCCAGCCAAATCTACTCCAGAAAATAAATTTACACAGTGAGCTAATAACAGCTTTATGAGTTCAGTATAATCAATAAAACTATATGATCTATATTCCAGCCATGAACACAACTGCGAATCAGCACCACAGACTATGGCAAGGGTACAGAACTGAAACAAAATGGATTACAATTGAGGATAATGGCATATTAAGAAACATCCAAATTCTAAATCTACAATGGTCCTAGAACACATATGTAAGGTGAATTGTTTCAGATATACATGAGTTTCCAATTAGATCAGTAAGGGACAATCAAATCCATAATTTAGCCATCAATATTGGTATGTACAGATCAATTTTCTGTGGCAGTATATAAGTCTGTTAAAAGATATACCAACTACCATCATATGAATGGATATATGACTCAGAAACACAAATTCACTATATATATAAATCTGGTAATGCATCCAGTCATTTATGACCGATTTTACAATGTTTTTCATTCGCTGCATCACTTTGCTGTATGACTACAAAGGAGAATATACAGAGTACAGTGCTGTGCTACAACATAATGCTTCAGTTTTACATCAAATATGCTGATAAAAAGTACAGTGCATGATAAGTAAAAAATGAGCTGGTACCCATGCATGACATGCCTGCCTCTCGGACTACTGTCCATCGCAGAGCATGATCTCATGAGCATCTCGAACAATCGGCCCTTTCACTTTCTTGAGACATGAGTACCTCTGTCCCATGAGCTTCTCGAATAGTTATCGATTCACTTTCTCGAGCGGGGAGTGTGGCCTAGGCGCTTTTACTGCCCAACCACAGAGTGGTTAGCTCCCCCAGGGCTCTTCTTGACACGAAGAGCTCCCTGATCCTGCCCGAGAAGCCTAGCAGCTCAGAACCAATGGATCATATGGGCTTGGTGCATAAGTGAACATTGAAAGTGGTAGGGGAAAAACACATTACAATAGCTTTGGCCTTAGTCACAAGGTTCGAATTCGAATTTGAGTTTGTCAATCATAATTTGGATGAAATTTGACAGGGGTAGCAATTCAGAAAAAAATCAACATTAAATTTAACTTATTTAAATTTATTTATTTTTATATATAAGTAATATTTTCACAAAATTGTCAAAATAGTTTGACATTGCTAAATAATTAAGCTAAATAACTCAATATTGTTTTAAATAAAATAATATCATAAAATAACAATATTATATTAAATATCATGATATTTGGAAAGGTGAAAAATTCGCTGAAATTTGAAATTCATGGATGAAATTTGGTGTAT
This sequence comes from Cupressus sempervirens, assembly GCA_028749045.1. NCBI lineage: Eukaryota > Viridiplantae > Streptophyta > Pinopsida > Cupressales > Cupressaceae > Cupressus > Cupressus sempervirens. The sequence goes on along the minus strand of CM053785.1, from coordinate 140,729,853 downwards.
CCTGTGACTTAGGCTTTGGCCAAAGCATTATTAAAATACCAGATGAACAGTGGCTGGCAATGAGGAAAGTACAACAGTTTCTACAGCTCCCCTTCCCTGACCACAATTTGCACCCCTCCCTCATGCAGGAAACATAAGATGAATGATAAACTAAAAACATTGTTTGATTTATTCTATATACAAGTGCCATTAACTAATAAGGTGAACATATGTCTACAGTTTCACAGCCTTTCATTTAGACATCTATTGATCTACTACATATAGGGTAAAAAAAAGAACATGTGCAGTGGCCATTATGACATCATAAACTGTGTGAAAAGAACCAGATCTATATATTTATTTGTACAGTTGCAGCACCATTTTGACATTTCTTGGGCTACTCTAATCAGCTCTAAAGATACACATAAGGAATATAGCATTCATTATAATTCAGCATGTTTGATAGGAAAATTCATGTATTTCACAAAGACATTTCCATTCATCCATATTTTGAAGTGGATCATGTGCCGCAACATTTTTAACATAAAATCTAATCATACCAACTACATTAAAACTGGGATTCTTTGTCTAGTTTAACAAAAAGGCTCCAACAGGTCATGCACATGGTGTTGATTTCACAGTCAACCATTTCTTAGCTATGTGTTTTGAAACCCTGCTCATGTTATGAGGATTGAGCAGTATTTAATGGTTCAGGTAAGGCTTGCTAAAATACACCAGTCAGGCCTTGGGGTTTTGTTGGAAAAGAGGTTTTTAGCCATGATAGAAAAATATATTTAAAAAAAAATGATAATATGAGTAGATGTTATCGACAGCTTTTGACAGGAAGTAAAAACATTGATTTGCCTGTTGATAGGTGAGGAACGTTTCAGTTTGAAAGAAAGTGCTGAACTGGAGTGGTACGCTGCCTAACTGGCAGAGTGATGTGGAGGGAAAATAAATGGGTGAGCAAGATCTGGCGTCTGTCGAATTAAGTCCTGATGATAGACACTTATTAGCAGGAGATTTTATGGGAGAAGAAGAAGGGGTAAAAAGGTTTTGAACAGTTCAACCCATATTGAAAAAAATGATAGACAAATCTAAAGCAAAACTCACAATTAGCAGGCATAAGAAGAGATCCATGCAGAGATAAGATTTAGAAAAAAGGAAAATCCAACCTGGTATGTTGTAGGGTTCCAAAGCTTCCAGATCGCTGTGACTTCCCCTGTGCTCCTCTCCATTCACCTCTATCCTTTTTCCATTTCTTGTCTCCCTTAATCCCTTTCCTCCCTTCCCAATTTGGCACAAGATTCCTCCCCAAACTCCACTCCCTGCTGTGTTGGCTTTGACAGAACAATAGTGCTGAGTATGCCCCTCCCCAAAAAGAGAAAAAATAATGCACACAGAGTTGCTATTTTTCCCAGATTGTATGACCCCATCAGTCTATATGTTGGGCATTATTATTGTTATGACGTTTTAGTGGTGTTTTAAATTCCAAGATCAAATGAGGATTGAAATAATTTTTTGGGCTCAAAGAAGAGGCTTTATAAGTAAAGCATGAAATGTGAGTATGATTCTGTACTTTTAGAATATGTAATAGTCTCTATTTATATGTTTTATATTTCTAACATATATTCTCAACTATCAAGGTTTGCGAATTTTGATTTCTAAAATTTCTAATCAATTATAACAATACCAAGAGTAAAAAGAATTTCCTAATTTAACTTTCACATACAAATCACAGGAGTGTAAAGAAGAAACAAAACCGGAATGTGGTGTGTGGGTATGCAATCAGCTATCCGACCCATCGCTGCTGAGGAGCTAGCCTCCTCTACCTCTGCCACACTCTCGCCTTCCACCTGCAACCACTCAGACACTCGAAAGCAAATGCATCAGTTAATCATGAGTCAATGTCCTGAAATCTATATTAAATATCGTACATTATTCATATTTCAATTTGCATAAAAGATAATAATGGTTAATTTGTATCAAACATTAGCATATATATCATGATTGAACAAATATCATAAGCAATTCATCATTTGAAAAAGAGATTTCCATAATTAAAATATCATGAAAAAAATGATAGACAAATCTAAAGCAAAACTCACAAATAGCAGGCATAAGAAGAGATGCATACAGAGATAAGATTAAAAAAAAGGAAAATCCAACCTGGTATGTTGTAGGGTTCCAAAGCTTCCAGATCTCTGTGACTTTCCCTGTGCTCCTCCCGGTTTGCCTCTGTCCTTTTTCCTTTTCTTGTCTCCCTTAATCCCTTTCCTTCTTTCCCAGTTTGGCACAAGATTCCTTCGCATTCAAACTCCACTCCCTGCTGTGTTGGCTTTGACAGAACAATAATGCTGAGTATGCCCCTCCCCCAAAAAAGAAAAAATAATGCACACAGAGTTGCTATTTTTCCCAGATTGTATGACCCCATCAGTTTATATATTGGGCATTATTATTGTTATGACGTTATAGTGGTGTTTTATATTCCAAGATCAAATGAGGATTGAAATAAATTTTTTGGGTTCAAAGAAGAGGCTTCATAAGTAAAGCATGAAATGTGAGTATGCTTCTGTACTTTTAGAATATGTAATAGTCTCTATTTATATGTTTTATATTTCTAACATATATTCTCAACTATCAAGGTTTGCAAATTTTGATTTCTAAAATTTCTAATCAATTATAACAATACCGAGAGTAAAAAGAATTTCCTAATTTAACTTTCACAAACAAATCACAGGAGTGTAAAGAAGAAACAAAACTGGAATGTGGTCTGTGGGTATGCAATCAGCTATCTGACCCATCGCTGCCGAGGAGCTAGCCCCCTCTACCTCTGCCACACTCTCGCCTTCCACCTGCAACTACTCAGACACTCAAAAGAAAATGCATCAGTTAGTCATGAGTCAATGTCCTGAAATCTATATTAAATATCATACATTATTCATATTTCAATTTGCATAAAAGATAATAATGGTTAATTTGTATCAAACATTAGTGTATATATCATGATTGAACAAATATCATAAGCAATTCATAATTTGAAAAATAAATTTCCATAATTAAAATATCATGCAATAATTAAATATCAGTGATAAAGAAAATATCATTAATATTCTTTTAATTAAAAGCCAAAATAATGTTCCTAATAGAGAGTCCAAGTCAAAAAGATAGGGTCCACATGTCCAAGTGTTGCAAGGTACTCCTGGAATATAGGGTCTAAAGGGTCGAGTCTTGACACAATATCTGGCAAGCAGTGAACAGGTTGCAAGGAATATAACAGAAGTATGACGTATATGATGCACAGGCATCTTGGGGATTGGGTTAGTGACATCAATGCAATTTTTATTTAATTTTATTTTGATATGCCTGGGAAGTAAAAGCCCACTGTTTCTCATGGGCAGAGGGGGGACTTGGATGCTTGCCGTCGAGGAAAACCTTTTGAATTAAATTGCTTTATTAGAAAATGGCCTTCATATATTTTGTAACTCCTCACTTCGAGGGAATCTAGGGATTTTCCTCTTGAGCAGTTTTTAACTTGTTGTGAGAGATATATGCTATCTCATTCAGTGAGGACGGGTGAGTTACTTGTAAGGCTACCAAGACATGTCACTAAGCGTGAAGATTACACTCTTGAAGGATTTACTTGCAAGGCATGTATGATTTGTCATTGAGGAGGTTACATTCTTTAAGGAGTTACATGTAAGGCAACTATGACGTGTCATTGAAAAGGGAGGTCACATTCCTGAAGGAGACTCTTTCATAAGACATCTAAACATAAAAGGGCAAATAAGGTTAAGTAAGAATACATAAAGTAAAATAAATAAATCTATACTAGGTATGCAGGACATATGATGCTGTCTCTTAACCTTTACCCAGGACTACGAGGGAGAGTACATTATATCATAATCTCTCCCCCATTTTTATGTAAATGTGCCTTGTGCAAAATATTACAATGATAAAAAAAAGTTAAACTTTCTTTAGAAAATGGCTTTGTGAAAATATCTGCTACTTGATTTTCACTAAGAATGTTATGCTCTCAATCTGACAACTCTAGATAGTGGGCAATTTATCAAATTTGTGCAAGTTAAGCAATAATAATTGACCAATGTTAATAAATTATAGCTGTTTAGCGATGATGCAATACTGCAGGCACTTAAACATATTATGTACAGCAAATTGAACCATCCTTAATGCTGTTACGAATAAAAAAAAACCCTTAAATGACCGAGTAGCCATGTATTAGAAGAATATCTGAATTCTCAATGGCTGTTATAATTTCTGTAGCCCTCACGGATTCAATAATACATGATAGGTAAGATAAAAAATTGTATCTTTCTGATGCATGCAACTGGGGTAAATAACAAATGCAGAACAGCACTTTAAATCAGATATTGTATTATTATATTATATCCAATATCTGAAACTCACAAATATTGATGCAAAAGCAAACCCTTAAATGGTAATTATCAACAGAATACCAAACAACAGTGTTTCTTGCAATAATAAATCCCTTACTAATGCTGACATTCAGTAGTGTTCACTTACAGCAACTTGTACTGTGAGAAACCTTCATAAGATTAATGCAATGCCTCTGTCCATGTCTGCTAGGAGATGGTGCAGGCTATAATAGCTCAGAATGACAGGTGCAACAGTCCAATTCTGCTGAAAAAAGAGTGGTGTGTCCAGTACTAAGGCTGGATCTGTATAGAATGCACGAAGGAGCTGAAAATGGCCTGAAAAACCCTGCTGTAAGATTTTGCCATGGAGACAGCTACCTGAGATCTAGAGGCCTGATGGAAAGGACGACGAAATGAGAAGAGCAAAATGACAAGCATAAACTGTATTCCTATCAATGATTGCAAGTTTACAACATGAATGAATACAAAGAGATTAGAAGGGGAACTTGCTATTGCTGTTATGCAAACACTTTCAATAAGTGATTCAACTGATTATTCAATTCATGAGGGGTGTCTTCATTCCTTCTCTCCCCCATTTATACTTCAGCTGGATTTATTTCCTCTGTCTTATTGCGCAAACCTACTCCTTGTATTGTGTCTATGTGATTTAAACCCTCTGGAGTGCATAGAAACCAGATACAAGGATGTGCAACCAAAAACCTGAAAAAGAAGACTAAACCCCACAGGCTGGCAGGGTTTCTGGCTCTGATACCACTGAAATATGCTTTCAAAGTACAGGCATGTAAAATTGAAAACCTGTTGCAGATTTTATTGTGCATTCATAACAACAATAGAGTATTTAAATTCATTCAATCACTCCTTATAGAAGACTTCACATTTATTCTAGGATATTCTAGGTTCAACCTGTAAAAAGAAACAAATGTTACTGACAGAAGAAGTGTTGACAGAGGAATACATGAATAGATGATTCAAGTTTATTTATCTCCTTACAATGAGTATGCTTTTGAAATTTGATTCTAATTCACAACCTAGTAGGCCAGAAAATGATGAGGGATTGAGGGATTCTTGGTCACTTACAACTAATAATCCATCCTACACCTGTGTTCTCTGTACCAATAACTGTCTAACTACCCAGTTTGCCGGACAACAACCTGGAATCATTTCATGCAAGAACCGCTGCCCAAATCTTGACTAGCATTTTCATTTCAAACACTAACTTTCAAAACCATGTAATGTCTTTAGCATTAATGACTCGTATTTCTCCATAGATGAAGCTTGGGTATATTACACAAAGTAATATGTAAAACTATTTGATGTATAAACAATTAATTGAAGATATCATCATAAACGAATTTACAAATTTACAAAATAGAAAGTTTCTAATAAGAAAATAAGAAACTTAAGAAGATCATAGAAACAATCTTATCTACAAATGATTAAATATATTACATAATTGACCGTTAAAGTAATAACATAATAATATTCTAATACCCTCCCTTAAAAGTCAATCTGTCCACAACACCAAGCTGTCCCTTGGATTGAACAAACATATCTGGACTAAGAGACTTGGTGAGAATGTCCACAGTCTGATCTGTTGTTGGAACGTACTGCAAGTGAATATTCTCATCTTCAACCAACTGTCGAATGTAATGACCATGAACATCCACATGTATGGTTCTTTCATGGAAGATTGAGTTCTTGGCAAGTTTGAACACTCCTTGATTATCGGAGACCAAGAGAGTCGGGCCTACTTGAGACAAATACATATCCGTAAGCATCTGATGAAGCCAAACTGCCTCACAAGCTGCCTTAACAACTCCTCAATATTCTGCTCTTGTTGATGAGAGTGAAATTGCAAACTGCTTCAAAATAGTCTAGGACCTAGGTGATTGCACCAGATCTCAAACTAAACACATCTAGAAGTTGATGTCTTCTCATCAATCAATCTGAATTTGTGAATCCACTGAGTTTGGAATGATGACTCCTAGTGTAAAGAAGGCCATAAGAAAAGGTGCCCTTTACATAGCGCAACATACAATTTTCTGCTACCCAATTAACCTTGGGGGCTGTCATGAAGCGTGAAATGTAGCTCCTTGAAAAACCGTGGCCAAGTCTAGTGGCAGTGAGGTAGATGAGACAACCCACTAGTTGCCTGTAAATGGTTTCATCAACAAGATAAGAATCAGACTTGGTTGACAAGTTTAGTCCTTTCTCCATAGGTGTGGAAGTAGGTTTACAATCTTGCATACAAAACCTGTCAAACAAGTTCTTGACATACTTAGACTAAGAAATAAGAATACTAACATCAATTTGCCAAACCTAAACACCTAAACAATAATGGAGAAGCCTTAAATCTGTCATATCAAAATCCTTGCATAGATCTTGTTTGATTTCTGCATCAAATGTGCTGAATTTCCAATAATGATCAAGTCATCCACATAGATAACATGGCAAAGAATATCATCACCGAAGTGTTTGATATACAAATTATTGTTAGAAGGTCAACACTAAAAACCATGAGCAACTAAGTATCAATTAATGTTGATGTGCCCTACTCGAGGGGCCTGTTTTAGTCCATAGAGTGCTTTGTTGAGTCTACAAACTTGGTACTCTTTATCGACAACCTTGAAACCAAGACGTTGAGCCATGTAGACTTCTTCTTGCAACTCACTTTTTAGGAAGACACTCTTAACATCCATTTGATGGACTTTCCATCCAAATTGAGCTGTAATGGTGGGAAGAAGACGAATTTTACTCATCTTGGCAACAAGAGCAAAAGTCTTCTCATAATCAATGGCTTTGTGTTGTGTGAATCCTTGAGCAACTAATCTAGCATTGAATTCATCTAAGGTAACATTTGCATGATACTTGACCTTCCCATTTGTAGCTAGTGGGTGTCTTCTCTACAGGAAGATTAGAGAGAATCCAGTTGGGATTCTTCAGAGGATTCTAGTATTATGCATCCATAGCCTATTCTCACTTTGGAATCCCTTTGGCCTCTTTAAATGTTTGAGGCTCATAAATACTATGAAAGTTGGCCATGAGAGCAAAGTTAACTATATTTGGTTGGTTACCCTTATTTTTACTAGATCTACCCTCAATGAGCTTATCAGGACGAAGATCACTGATAGTCTTAGCCCACCATCTAGGCTAAAGAGTAGATATGCCAACATTATTAGGAGGAATAATTGGAGTCGGAACAAGATCGACAATAGGTGGAAGATTAGCATCATCTGGAGGAAAGTCGGTAATGCATCATAAAATTTAGATTCTGCATCATCCCTCCCATCAGGTGGACCTAATTGAAGACGATCAACCAAATTCAAGGCTCTCAAAGACTAATCCTCAAAATTCTACAAAGATGAGGAAGAGCGAAATGGTCCTTGTTCTTCATTAGAGACAACTTCATAGTTGAAGATAAGATGATCCGTGTCTACATTAATGAGGCAGTAACCCTTATGGCTATCATTGTACCCTGTAAACATAAGCTTCTGACTCTTGGAATCCAACTCGGAGCGTTGAGCATCTAGAATCCAAACATATGCTAATGAGCCAAAAGCTTTTAGATGATTGATCCTAGGTTTTTGACCAGTCTAGGCTTCTTCAAGAGTCTTTCCCCTAACAACATGTGTGGGGGGCCTATTAAGGAGGTAGACTGTAATAACCACTGATTTTGCCCAATATTTCTTAGGAACATTTCTATGTTCCATCAAAGGCTTGGCAATTTCTGTAATGATGTCACTATGGCACTCTACTATGCTGTTTTCTTGAGGGGTGTATGGTGTGGTTAATTGAGATTTTATGTCACGTGTAACACAAAGTGGAGAAATTAGTAGAACAAAAATCCCCCTCATTATCAGATATAAGAGAAACCAAAATTTTTTTCTACTAAGGCCTTAAATTTTTGAAATATGATAAATACCTTTGATTTCTATTTAAGAAAGTACAGCCACACTTTTTGAAAGATCTCTGATGGATCTCTTCTGCTGATCTGTTGTAATTTTATATTTTTTAAATTTGTTTTCCTGTTTATTTATGTTTTCTTGCAGAACTAGACAGAAGTGCAAAAAGGTTTGTTTGTTTTTGATGGTTTTATAACATAGAAAGGAATAGGGAACAACAACCATGAAACAAGATTGAAATAAATAAGGTATTCAGTAAAAATCAGAATTATTGCAAATCGTACCAGGCAGATTTGTCTGAATTATAGAGCCAAGCAATAAATCCAATGCATTTCTCAAAGCTCACATACAAATTTGATGTCAAACTGGAAGATGAAGATTGTTCTTGAATCTAGCATACATTTGGAGGTGAATACAAGCAATACTCTATACACCATGTGGTGTATCTGTTGCAAATGGCGTCCCACAGACTGCAATGATTCATGTCCCAACTGGAAAGATGATATGCCACGCTGAAACCCCAATGAGAATTGATGCCTCTGTCCTTAATCACCACGCACAATGCCTAAGAGATTCGGTGCCAAAGATTGCTCAGGGCTACGTCCCAGCCAATCACTAACCTGGGGTTTGCGTCCCATACTAGAAATCACCCATTCAGAGCAAATTCATAAACAAGTTGTCAAATATGCAAAAGATGATCTTAGAATGAAGCCTCTATCTCTTTATAACCCCTCTCAATTGCAAATCAAACCCTAAGTGTCTCCAAGTGGCGTTGGGTAGTGAAAGTGTTATAATTTCTTATTTTAAAGTGGTTATGTCACTAGAAAATGACCTTTTTCCCCATAGACAGAAATTTTTTCACTGAATTTCCCTGAGACCAAAGAGAAAGATTTAAAGATTTTCGAAACCTTTCCAACTAGCTATCACACTATAGGATGCGCATCCAGATGAGGCCAAAAACCCCTTATTACTCCAAAATGGCTAATAACTTAGCCTTATTTAATTATTAAACTCTAACTTAGGAAATATTAAAAATATAACCCAAATAGCCACAAAATACCCAACTGACATCACAAACCATAAAATCATCCTATCACCTGTCTGTGACTGCAGTCGGAAATCAAGGATCCACTGGCAGTCTCATCTCTAAAATCTAGGGATGCTCCTAAAATTTAGGAAACAAGCCCTATCCCTCTGAAATTGAACCCAAAGAGCAATCTCATGGAGACCCAATCCTGGGCAAGATCATACCTCCTAAAAAGTAGGAACTGCCTCCTAAAAACAAGGAACGTCTCCCAACTGATCAATAACTGCCAGAACATCAAGTCCCCAATACTGAATAACCATACTGGGTCTCTATCCAACCCTGTCAGCCTACAAGACCCCATAATAAGCCGACTCACATGTCTCTGCTAGACTGAGCTAAAAGAGGGGACATGACAGTCCTCCCCTCTCGGAGATGCTTGCCCACAAGCAATACAACACTAATCCTCCACTATCCCAAGCAATCCAAATACAGAGCATTGATCGACCCCAAACCTAAAGTGTCTTGTTAGGACAAACATACTCCCCACTGTAAGGTGTAGAAGTGAAGTAGATCACATCGTCACAGTAGAGAATCCACACTTGAATACCCTCGCGCCCAAGAATCCAAACAAATGGCCATCTTGTCCTCCTGTCAAAATTCAAACCAATAGCCGGTCCCAAGACAGTCCTGTTATGCAACTCGTCCCAAACCTCATACAGTCTTCGTGGCAAATCTAAGGCACTCACTCCTGTGTGTTGAGATATTGAGGGACATGGGGTTATGATCAAATCACTATTACTATCTGAGTCTTGATCAGTAATCATACTCCTAGCTGATCCACCTTGAGACGAAAGTGGGCATGCCTTGAGCACGATCTTCCTTCTTCCCACCATAAACTCCAATTGTCTCTTCCTGAAATCTTGGCTGTATCTCCCCAAATATTGCAACCACTGTGCACCCAAAACTACATCCGTGCCCCCTAGATCACAAATGTAAAAGTCATCTATCAAGGTGTATCCCTTCATGCCTATGCTCAACTATGGGATACCCTTGACGCATTGTAGAGTAAGACCATTGGTCACAGTCACATTGATTCTTGGAAAATTCTGTGCTTGCAGACCACATCGGTCTACCATTCTTGTATTTATAAATTATCTGTCCACCAAACAATACATAGTATGCCCATGGATCATACCCGAGATGTAGAAGAGGTGAATCATCAGTGCACCTGACAACGTAGCCATAGTCCCTTGTGTTGCGACTGCTACCTCAGCATCTTCGAGCTCAATTTGGACACCATCATCTTTGTCATTTATATCTCAAACCTCCTCATTGTCCGCATTTGATATGACCTCAATAAGATGTGCCTTTCCTTGCCCAAGGCACCTATGTCCTGGTACCCATGGCTCCTTACAAGAAAAACATAATTTCCTCCTCCTTAGTTCATTTCTAGAATCCAGGTCTACTTTGGGAGGTGGAGGTGGCGTGTCCTTAGCCTGTAAAGGAGGTCTCTGTGGTGCTTGTATATTCCCCGATGGTTTCTTATCAGTCTGATAAGAGGTAGGAGTGGTGTCCAATCTCAATGTCACATCAATAGCGTCCTTAAGAGTGGCCAGCTAGAAAGCACGAACCAATCCCTTAAGCCTGTCCTACAATCCCTCAATGAATAGCATCACACTATGCTTTTGTGTCATATCAGGTACCATAATTGTAATGCGCTGGAATTCATTAATATAAGCTTCTACATGACCAGTTTGTCTCAGATGAGCCAACTCTCTATAGTAAAGTTTTGTATCCTTACAGTCAAACTGTGTAATGAGTCGCTCAGTGAACTTAGCATAGGAATGTACTAAGGCGTGATCTTGGGTAACCAATCCATGGTGCCACCAATCATAGGCAATCTCCTCTAGATGCAACACATCAAACGGAATAGCCTCACACTCAGGCATGGGCCATAATGAAAGATATATATCCAGCTTGTGAAACCAAGCTCGTGCACTCATATCTTTTGAGCCATTATATGTAGCCAATGTGATCTTCCCAGTAGCTCTATTGAGGTCATAGTTCTCCTGCTGCTGTGGTGGTCTATAACCACGATCTCCCCTGAACTTAGTTGTATCTCTACGCTATGCACAATACTGGGGAAGAGGGAAGACATCCCTAACCTTAAGGGGTAGAGCTCTCCACTTAGCTGTGGCTACCAAAACTGACTCTTGGAACCCCACCTTAGGTAGTTCTACCTGTGCTGGCTGTTCACCTGGTATGAACTGAGGAAGCAATGGTCTATTCGTAGTAGGTGTACGATGGTGATGCCGCCTAGAGGAATGAAGGGAGCTCGCAACTGAAGAATGGGATTGATGGATGCCCTGACTACTAACCACTGAAACTGATCTACTTCGCTTGCCTCTGTGTCCAACCATCTCCAAACGCTTCAAGGTATCCTGTAATCTGTCTAAAGCTTAAGCTATCCTGGGCTGAGTAGTGAATAGGGTCCACACCAACTCTCTCTCTTCATCATCCTGATTCCCTGTGCCGCCCACCTATTCTTCTGCCATAATAGGTTCCTAGTCTATTCCAAACCCTTGCTCAAGTTGAGCTCTCCTGCGTGTATAAAATCTGTGTATCTTAGCTCTTGGATGCATATATTTGTATTCAATCCACCAACTAGTGATTCCTAGATGCTAATATGAATTATCAAAACTTTTTAGCTAGTACCTAGTTGCTGAAATGAATTATCAAAACTTTTTATCCAATACCTAGATATCAAAATGAATTATCAAAACTTTTTAGCCAATACCCAGATGCTGAAATGAATTATCAAAACTTTTTATCTAATACCGAGATGCCAAAATGATTTATCAAAACTTTTTAGCCTGTACCCAGATGCTGAAATCTTTTGTGACAATTTCTCACAAACTTTATAGGTTGGTAGAATGTAAGCTCTGATACCACTGAAAGATCCCTAATGGATCTCTTCTGCTGATCTGCTGTAATTTTATATTTTTTAAATCTGTTTTCCTGTTTATTTATATTTTCTTGTAGAACTAGACAGAAGTGTAGAAAGGTTTGTTTGTTTTTGATGGTTTTATAACATAGAAAGGAATAGGGAACAACAACAATGAAACAAGACTGAAATAAATAAGGTAATCAGTAAAAATCAGAATTATTGCAAACCGTACTAGGCAGATTTGTCTAAATTATAGAGCCAAGCAATAAATCTAATGCATTTCCCAAAGCTGACATACAATTTGATGTCAAACTGGAAGGTGAAGATTGTTTTTGGATCTAGCAGACATTTGAAGGTGAATACAAGCAATACTCTATACACCATGCGGCGTATTTGTTGCAAATGGCATCCCACAAGCTGCAATGAACCACGTTCCAACTGGAAAGATGATATGCCACGCTGAAACCCCAATGAGAATTGATGGCTCTGTCCTTAATCACCACACACAATGCCTAAGAGATTCGGTGCCAAAGATTGCCGAGAGCTACGTCCTAGCCAATCACTAACCTAGGGTTTGCGTCCCAGACTAGAAATCGCCCATTCAGAGCAAATTCATAAACAAGTTGTCAAATATGCAAAAGATGATCTTAGAATGAAGCCTCTATCTCCTTATAACCCCTCTCAATTGCAAATCAAACCCTAAGTGTCTCCAAGTGGCGTTGAGTAGTGAAAGTGTTATAATTTCTTATTTTAAAGTGGTCATGTTACTAGAAAATGACCTTTTTCCCCATAGACATAAATTTATTCACTGAATTTCCCTGAGACCAAAGATAAAGATTTAGAGAATTTCGAGACCTTTCTAACGAGCTATCACACCATAGGATGCGCATCCAAATGAGGCCAAAAACCCCTTATTACTCCAAAATGGCTAATAACTTAGCCTTATTTAATTATTAAACACTAACTTAGGAAATATTAAAAATATAACCCAAATAGCCACAAAATGCCCAACTAACATCACAAACCATAAAATCATCCTGTCACCTGTCTATGACTGAAGTCAGAAATTAAGGATCCACTGGCACTCTCATCCCTAAAATCTAGGGATGCTCCTAAAATTTAGGAAACAAGCCCTATCCCGCTGAAATTGAACCCAAAGAGTAATCTCATGGAGACCCAACCCTGGGCAAGATCATACCTCCTAAAAAATAGGAACTGCCTCCTAAAAACAAGGAATGTCTGCCAACTGATCAATAATTGCCAGAACATCAAGTCCCCAACACTGAATAACCATACTGGGTCTCTATCCAACCCTTTCAGCCTACAAGACCCCATAATAAGGTCACTCACATGTCTTTGCTAGACTGAGCTAAAAGAGGGGACATGACATTTTTCTAATGGAATCATTAGCAAGAAGTAAAAAATACCTCCACCCGTAACAAAGAGAGTATTCATTAGATCACATTCATCAGCATGGACCAACTATAGTACCTTAGATGCTCGCCATGAGTCACCATCTTTGAACAACGTCCTGTATTGCTTTCCAACTCGACAAGCTCCACAAACTTGCTGATTTTGATTTTGAATTTCAGGTAGGCCAAGTAGTAAATCATCCTAAACAAGCTGAGCAAGGTAGTGAATGTTCAGGTGACCATATCTCTGATGCTAGAGATTGCTGATAGAAACCAATTTTGCTGCGAAAGCATGCTAAAGAGAATCACCAGTATCCACAACCCTATATAGACCATGATCTTGAAGGCCAACAACTACAATGGTGCGTTTTAATGATCAATAATCAAACACTTGTGTTTATTAAATATTACATCAAATTGAGGAGAATGCCACATGGTATGATTCATCGAGAGTAGGTTGAGTTCTATGCTAGGAACATAGTATACATTGAGGAAAATGAGATTCCTCCCACCTGACTGTACCTATACGTTGTCCTTGATGACAACAATATACTCTTCACCTCCTCCAAATATAATTGAATCAGTAAAGGGAGAAAAATCTGTAAATCAATCATGCCTATGAGTGAAATGTTGAGAAGCACCAGAATTGATATACCAAGTAGAAGATTTTACACGCTTTGCAGGGCTTTTAGCTATGAAGGCATAAAAGGCAGACTCTTTTTTTTTCTGTGTGCTCAACACCATTGGCGTTAGGTTGAAACTCTCCTTGCTTCCACTAATAAAAAACTAACAAATTAATCTTGAGCAAATGTCTAGATTTGTGACAGTGTTTGTACTACACCTTCTTCTTTGAAGCATCTTGAGATTGATTAGAGCTCATCTGTTGAAATGGCTGAGAGCACTAAGATATACCTTTATCCTTATGGAAGGATTTGGCTGAAAGGCATGCTTTGAGGAGGACAAGCTGGCATTGCTACCAAACTGTTGTTTCCAATGATCTTGTTGCAAAGTTTGGTCCATAACTCTAGAATTTCCAAATCAACATATGTGGAAGTAATGTTGAGTCTCAATAAAGTGCTCATAAGATTTTGCTAGGCTCTTCAAGGTAATGACTACTATATCCTCTTCGTCCATTTTCTGACCAATGGCTTCGAGATGATCTTGAATGTCTTTAATCTTCGTGAGATGCTCTTATAAGGACACATGTTCATCCAGCATGATAGAGAACAACTGATTCTTTAGAATGAATGCTCAACTATTGTCGGATGTCTCATGCAACTCCAAGTGTTACCAGATGTCAGCTAAAGACTTGCTAGAAGGAATCTAAGGCAACTGAATTCTCTATGACAAAGAGCTTGAGAAGCATGACTACTTCTCAATTCCGATCGTCAAACTCATCTATATCTGCTTGTACTGTAGTAGGATGAGTCTCTGTGCCCAAAACAATCACCTCAAGTGGGCGATATTCGAAGATTGTCAGCATGTTTTGCTACTAGGTGTTATAGTTCTTGCTGTTGAATATCTGACTGCCCTCCAACATTAAGTTGGTCAGTGATGCCATCTTGCAATGTCCCAATGCACAAAAAACAAAAACTATAAAAGAGGTGATAACATAGATCAAAAAATACGAATTCCAATGTAGAAAACAGAGGCAAATTCAAGTACAAGCTTTAGAAAAATGATGAAGTATGACTGGCACAGATTTTGAGAAAATTTTCCGGCTAACCCCCAAAATCTAAAGACAACCCAAAAAATCCTTGCAAAAACCTCAAAATGAATTTGAAGTCGAAATACAAATCTGCTGGCACAAAAAACCTTAGTTACTGGATTCGTGCCCTAGAGGGGGGACCCAGATCCGGATCCGACCCGGATCCGTGGCTGGATTTGATCCATAGATTAATACTATGAAATGATTTAGAATCATAGATTCATACTTTGAAATAATTTAGTTTTAGAATTATGTAGATTTCTTTCATTTTTTAGTATATATATATATACCCATCAAGAATCTGAATAAAGATTACAAATTCGGCAAGACATCTAAGAGATTCGAACAGAACCTTTAGCCAGCTGCTTAAACTTAAAAAAACAGATTGCTGTAAGAAAGAATGGTGGAAACTGCAAAAACAGCCATGATTTGCAGAAAAACTGCCAAAAAAAGAGCCCAAAAATTCTGTTTTTGCAGATAGACAATTTAAAAAATAGACTCCTAGCTGCAAAGAAAGAAACAATGCCTAGTTGCAGAGAAAAAATGAGCCCCAAAAAATGCCTGCGACGGATTTCAGCTCGCAATTTGCAGGGAGACGATGCCAGTTACAGGAAGATGCAGAATCTAGAAATAAAGTCACACATGCAAGAAAGAATGGTCACGGAAAAAACAGTGTAAAAAATCCTATTCATGTTTTAGCCACGAGAAGAAAACTTAACAAATATTTCCCAGGGCTTCAAAATTTTCAAAAATCAAAATTTTGAGGAAATGAACGGATGAATGAATTCCAGAATGAAATTTCAAAAAAACTTAGACAAAATCTTGTTCAAGAATTTATAAATGTTCTGAAAGAAGAATTTACTCTGATACGATAGTATGCAAACTAATTGGTAAAATATTTGATGTATTAACAAATGATCGATGTTTCTAATAATAAACTTTAGAAGATTGTAGAAACAATCTTATCTACAAATGGTTAAATATATTATGTAATTGACCATTAAAATAATAACATACTAATATTCTAAAAGGGTAGATGTCCAAGTTCATCAATTTCCAAGGGTTTTGTCTTAGAAGTTTGTATTCTTGTTGCAGAAGAAGAAAATAAGAAAACACCGACAATAGAAAACCAAATAATCCATGGTGATGCCTTGTGAAGACTTCACAATCCAAAAAGGATCAAACATCTGCAAAAGCCTAGATTTCAGGCAATTCTTCCAGAAGATGAGCATGTCATTTTAGTTGGAATATTATGTTTCCTTAAAATCATTAATTCACCCATCAATAAGGGAAAACTTAAAGGCCCCACTCAAGCTGACTGAAAAGTAGGAGTCACTTAAGTGAAACTGGCCCCACATGCGCGCCTTCTTTTATTTCGTAAAATTTACTAAGTTTGGGAGATACTCAACTAAAGAGACTAAAAATTATTTGTTTACTGATAACCAGAGTGCCATTCATCTTGCAAAGAATTGTGCATTGTGCTGTAAGGCCAAAACACATATAGTTGAAGTATCACTTCATTTGGTCAGTTTTCGATGACGGACAACTAAAGCTGGAAAAGATACATAGAAATGAAGAACCGACATATATGTTTTCAAAAGCAGTGACAAGGGAGAAGTTGAAATTCTGTTCAGCTTTCATTGGTCTTCAAGATTGAAAATAATAAAAAAGAACAACAGAGTCTAGGGTGTGGCAATCTAATGGGAGGTTCAGGGGCAGCGACGTTGCTACATAGTCAGTCTCGAAGTGTGAAATGGGGTTTAATGTGGAGCCTGATTAGTTCTTAAGTGGAAGATTGTTGGTTTATGGTGATTGGTCAAGCAAGTATTGTTACACTCGCCATGTATCGTGGAAATTATTTTGGGGTTAACTTGTCAAGCATTTCTCTACGTTGACTCATCAAGTATTTTAAGGGTTTACTTGTTGGCTGACATTGGTAAACGGTCTAAAGGGCTATGAATAAGCCACTGTATAATTTAATATGTATTAGATTGTAATTTACTCTTCACTGGATAATAAGGTTGGACTCTGTTTGGTGGACGTAGCCCAAGATTTGTGAACCACATTGAATCTTTGCATCTTTTAGTATTCTTATGTCTGTTTTATTCCTTTGCATTATTGGTTATATTTGCATGTAACTGTTAGATTTCTGTCTTCTAATCATTATAGATTCCAAACCTGATAAGCTACTTTTAGATATCAGAAAATACATTTCGGTGATGTTATATGAAGTTTCATTCAATTTAATGTCCTTTTCTGCAAGATTAGATGACTACTTTTGGTGTTTTTGGTGATTTTTTGCTCAATACTGTGAATCTATTTATTAGATCTGAGGGTAATATTAAAATTTGTGTTAAGAACCTTATAGAGTGCCACCCCAATGTGGGCTGCCTACTTCATCATGCGAGGACAAGTTCAGTGAAGACAAAATAATAAATGCATACAGTATTGAATACTGAACTTTAGTTAAGCAAGGTTGATATGACTTTCTTCAACATACAATGCAATTATGAGTTTTATAATAATATATTCAAGTAGATAATATATATATATATAGCATATGATAATGTATTGTTCAAAGCATTTTTTTTCAATATAAATGTTTTGGGGTCCATGGTTAGGAGCTCTTGGGCACATAATGGGATGGCCAAGGTGCACCCCTGCCACCCTAGGTGCTTCCAAGAATGCCATAAGGTACTTGGGGTGGTAGAGGTGTGCGCTGGCTACCCTGTCCACACTCTTGCTTGGTCTCATGCTGATGCTGATTGTTTCCATTTCTGGTAACATATCATAAACTACAATGCAGGGATCCATCAAGGTTGTAGGAATGTATGGGACCATTAATTTATACGTATGCAGGTAACATGATTGAATTTAGGGGAAACAAAAAAAGAGACTAATGAGGGGAGACGCACATGATTGTTTTTTCAAGTGAGAAAAGGATCCCAAATAAAACAAGAATCTAGTGACCCAACTTCATTTGACTACAATATGACTTCATTTTCAGAAAGCTAAGAACACTAATTACAACATTTATTACTTTTAAATCTTTTTATTAACCTTAGAGATTGCAGATCTCTTGGTAAGGGAAGCAAGTAATTATGCAATAATCAGGGAAATTGGGTTATCATTAAGAATAAGACCTTACAAATCATGCTAATAGAGAAGGTGCTTCCTATAAGCTGTGAAAGGATTATTCCTCTTCATTGAGGTAATTTGCAAACCAAAATTCTCGCTATCTAGTTCTTAAAGACTGAGCTCATTCCCCACAAAAAGATGATGTATAGGTGTTTGGTTGGTTTTAATGTGTATATTAAAATTGCTTTGAAGAATGGTGTCATTTGGTGAGGAATAATGATAAATTTATGCACACATTTTGATATGGATTACCATTTTTGGGAGCAATAAAAGATGAACATAGAGGAAAATGGGAAATTGCAATATAATTGTCCTAGAGAGGATGTGTCCCTTTGAATTCACCTTCACATGTATCTAGAGTAAACATCAGAAACTGTTTTAAAGAAAAGGTGATCAAGAATGAGGCACGACAACTGCCCAGATCCATGATAACCTAATGATTCTTGTTTCTTGTGCCAAATGCTTGAGCCCCATTAGTAACCCAAATATGAAAGAGATTTTGCTCAAGGATTTCACGAGTCTCAGTAATTAAGACAAGATTTGAATGAGTTGCGACAAGCAATAGAAAGGTCACTGCCACTTGTTGAACCTGAGTGTTTCATCACTCTATCAGCCAAGGATTTGACCATCCAGATAGGAGGATCATTGGGTCACTTCTTACATAATTTTTAATTACAATCAGTTCCTTGGAGCCACAACTTGAGTGTGAACCTTTTGGAGCTCCTCCACTTGGAGTTTTGTCAAATATGCTTCCAATTAGAGCTTGTTTAAGAGAGAATAAATCCGATACAGCTTTGAAGGCTCGTGGATGCTTACTTGCAGATTGGCATTGTACAACAAAAGTGCCATCCTATGTCATTCATGTCTAGTCTCATGCAAGAGAATACAGCTTCCTAGAAAGGATTGTTTGGTTTTGGGAGGAAACAAACTTGAAGGTTGAGCGCTCTAATTATTGTCTCTTTTCTTGAACTTTGCCAAAACAACAGGACTGATGTTATCTTTGATGACTTCCATCTCCTATGTTGATATTTTAGCTGCAGTGGATATACTGTGTTATCTGCATGGTGCTCTTTCATATATGGAAATATGAAGAGAAATGTGTTGAAAGTATGAAGTGACACATGTTTGGACATATGAAGAGACACACTTTTGGAAAATGAAGAGACTTTCGGTTATGAAGAGTCGCTCAATTCTAGATATATATCATTGCCTTGTGCGATGAGTTTTATATTCAGTTAGAAGCATTGTACTCAAACCTCTATAATTAAATAAAAGAGATTTTTTTGGCTTGGCTGAATTTTTGCCTGCAAGTTGGAGGGTTTCCCTAGGATAAATCTTTGTGTCTTAGTGTTCTTTATTTTGTTTACTTCTGTTTATCTTTATTTCTGGGCAAAATATTAACATCCTAGTTATGCTCTTTTGCTTGTTTCTGAATGGGTTGCTGATAGGCTATGGTTTCTTTCCTTAGGCGTTCATGTTGTGAATATCTTTAATAAGTTCTTTCCATCCTCAAACCCTACCTCCTGAAGGTGATGAAAATATCCGTTGTCATTGTTTGTAACAATTGCTTAGGCTTGGTAATCCTTGCCCCTTGAACTTGACATAGGTGCCTAAGGTCTGCAATAATATTATTCTTTTCCTTTAATCTAATCTATAGCTGTAAAAGATACCAAACTCAGCTGCCCATCTCCAGAGTCTCGTCCACTGGAGATCATGTGTCTTAATATTCTTAGAATTATGGATTTAATTAAACCCAAAAGAATTGTGTTATCTTGAACCCCTCTGCTATCTCTTGTGCAAGACGACTTTAATGATTCACAGGCCTCTTGGCAGGTGACAAACCAGAGATAATTCAGATTTGCACATGAATTTTTAAGGAGAAACTGTAAAGAAAGCTAGGTTATTCTTTGTGCATGGTTAGTTTTCTATTTCTTATTCTTGTGGTTGTTGGCAAGAATGAAGTAGGGTAGATCAGATGCTATGTTGAGCTTTACCGCTTAAGTTTATCACTGGTGTTTGGTCACTCCGTAAGAAATTTCATTAGAGTTAAAATTCTCTGTCTCCTAAAACTTTCAGGCTCAAGATAGTAGGGAACCCTTGGTAAGCTAGCTATTGGCAACTTGATATTCATTTGTCATTTATCATCGACGTGTAAACATAAATGTTTGAGTTTGATTAGATGAAGACAATACATCCTCTAAAATGTTGACTGCCTGCAAAAAGTTATTAATACACCTTGAATATTGAAGGGTCTTTGTCACTATCTACCACTCATTTGAGGTGTCTAGCACTCTATTTTTGAGTCGCATTGTGTTAACCTTTAGGTCACAAAGTTGCAAATGTCATATTATAAAACTTGACCTATTTTGAAGTTCCACTCCAGAAAATAAACTGGAAAGTTTGAGAAGTTATATCTTTGTCAGATTTTAACATTGTGAATTTCTATTCTGATTTCTTATGACCATAGTTCCTAGATTCAGACCCGACTCTGACTTGGCAAGCATAACTCGACTCTTGAACTGGCTCGGACTCGACAAAGCGATAAAACCTTTGAAATTTAGCAATTTTTGGGATTTAAAGAACATTCCATGCACCCATAATTGAATAAAGCTTAAAGACACAATAACATCATGAAATAGAAGGTAATTTGATCACATACATAAACATATATTGATTATGTAAGTACAAAGGTAAATTTTAGATGTCTTAATTTTTTTTTTAAAAACTAAAATTAGAAATCATGCGAGTCAGCGGAGTCAGCCAGGTGAGTTAAACGAGTCAGCCATCATGACTTGGAGGGTCAGGGTGATGCAGCGAGAATCTGAGGGTACCCCTGTTGGAGGTAATCCGGATCCTTGCAAATAACCATACAACGGAAACACAACAATAATGCAAGATCTAATACCAATTCTCAAGACTTCATTCATATAACAACTGTTTACATGTAATGTGCTCGGCTGTAAGGCCTTCTGGGTTAGGGCCAAATACAAAAGCAATTACAAAATAGTTCTGCAAGATCCCTCAAGATCCAAGTCCACACTAATCCTAGTAGTCCAGATCCACACTTTGGTAGAAAACCCCAAGGAAATCTCAACTTGTACTTAAAAGCCCACCAAGCAATCTCCTGGTTTACCAAGCCTCAACTACTAGCCCTTCAAAGTTTGCTCCTACACTTCATCCTTTCTCCAAGCTGGATGAATCTACCATTTGATTCACTTCTCGGAATGAATGAATTAAGACTTCACAAAATGCCCTACTTATACCCAACTAAGCCACAAGTCCGCCTAACCCATTACAAATTAAAATAAACCCTTACATTAAATGTTTGCATAAGCCACAAGTCAGCTGCAACACAAATTAAATACCTATACATAAATTAAATTCTAAAAGTCAGCTCATTGACAACTCAGCATCATAGGGACCAAGACCAAACCGAGTGTTAGAAACCACCACTGAACAACAGCATTCCACCAAGCATAACCAAGCTCCTTTGACGACCGAGTGCCCCCAATCCATGCCAAGCTCCTTTGACAATTGATCACCTCTCAGATCGCCAAGTCCATTCATCCACCGAGTTCTCAACCAAGAATTGCCAAGAGATGACTAAGTAACCTCTACCAAGCACCTCTTCATTAACCGAGTACCAGCCCAAGCACCCTCCAAAGCAACTACTGAGCCCTCTCCCATGAACTCCAAAGTAGCCACCGAGCAAACCCAAGATGCTTCTGCATCACTGGGTCATGGGTTGTTTTGACCCGGCAGGGATGTCCTGAATTGCTGACTTGGGGGACTCGCGTGACTCGCGGCGAGTTTGGGAACTATGCTTATGACAGATCTCCAGATAATAATAATTACATTTAAGTGCATATTTCACCCTTCTTAGTTCAAATCTGGCAGCACGACTCTCACTTTCTCAATTTTTATTTTCTGCAGTCGTCAACATTGTTTAAGGTTTCTGAAATCATTTGCATTTGTAAATTGATTGGCTTTGATGATGATGAATTCAAACAATTACATGTAAACCTAATCAACCCAGTCACTATTCTAAGATTACAAACTTATTTCTCTAACATATCAATAGAACTCTTCTCCATGAATGCAAAACAAAAAATTAGAATCTATACCAGATACATTCACAAAGCACTTAAATCCATTGTTGTCCTATCCTTCGAGGATCCTGTATTGAATGAGTTTTGCTCTTAGAATAGTAGGCACATGCACAAGATGACCTTAAGGCAATGGGCTATAGTTGATTGATGCAAAATGATGATGAAAGAAAGAATGTACGAGTTCTCCAAAATTGCAAGTGTGGTTCCTTTGATGATTGATCGCTTTTGTACACATTCATTGATTAGATGATTCAGTGCCTTCGTTGTTGCATAATGAGAAAGATAGATCTTTTATTAAGCCCTCAAGGGAATCAAGGATGAAGATCAAGAGGTTAAAGGATGAGTGGCTAAGATCAGAGGTTAGGTAAGAACTAATATGATTAAGAGGTTAATTTGAAATGGGGGGATAAAATTGAGTGGTAGGTAAGGATTAGGTAGAGATGACCTTAGTGACACATCTTTAAATTCGTAGACATGTTGGGAGATTTGAATGAAAAAGGTGAATTAAGAGATGTGACATTTGTTACATGCCTATGGATTTAGATTATGATCCATGTATGGATGAGGGCTATGATTAGAAAGAAAAAGAAAAAGAATTAAATTAATTCAAAATACATATATTTAATTAATAGTAGAAAAAGCATTGGAAACTAGATAATTAATTAAATAAAGAAATATTTAATTATAGGATAGAAAAGTCCAATGATTTAGAAAAAAAAATACTAGATAGAAAAAAGGTGGGATTAGATAATTAAATAAAAGCCTTAATTTAATTGGAAGAGGACAATTTTAGATACCTACATGCTTCCTTAAATATTCCTTGAACAAATCAAGGCACCCATCTGTAACTCTTTCAATCTCCATTGGTAGTTCTGACAACTGATGCCAATATGTATCTGCAGCTATTCTTATTAGCAGAGGAATGTGGCTCAGGTCTACAGGCTTTTTCTTTAAATAATCTCTGAGCAAATCAATACTCCCATTTGTATCTACAGCTATTCTTATTGGTGGAGGATATGGCTCAGGTGTTCAAGTTGTGTGAAGATACATACACTTCAAGATTTAAGTTCGGTAATAAATTCTTGGTTTTAATTCTGGAAGAGTTTAAAAATATGAGAAAATTTTAATGGGCACTTCAGTCTGTAATGAGTGACATCACATCATAATCCGGAAATAATGCATATCTATATCTACGATAACTGAAGAAATATGATTGAGTCTGAATCTGGTCTAGATGCATCCTCTATGAGGTCAAGTTTGGTAATAAAGTAGTAGCTTTTAATCCTTATTTTGAAAACACTACCGTGACTCAATAGAGACTTCAATCTGTAACCGGTGCCAGCACATTGTTTTTACAAAGGAGGGAGGTTCTTTATACTATTTCTAATCTTTAACTTGTTTTGTCAGGCTGATCAGTAGGATTTCAACTACCATAACTGGTCATGAGCATTATTTAGGATAAAAGATGCAGACGATGGATACAGAGGTGGTCTGACTGCCTGGAGATTGGTTGGTGCTTTGTGTGGTTGCAAACCAAATGCTTATTTTAGCTCCCTTTTTGACCTTTCCCATATCCCATCACTTCTGTATGAGTATTTTTTTTGTATCCTTCTATATAATTAAGTTTTAAAATTTTCAATTATTTTTCTTTCCTGCTGACTGTTGGCATTTTAAGATTTTATAATAATGTCCACAAAAGTGATGGCAAACTTACAAAATCTCCTTATTTGATGCCAAGATTCAATGAAAGATTTCAAACCTGAATTTCTGATGAACTTTGCTTCCTAAGACGCAAACAACACTGTCAATAGGCACTGTAATCCAATATACTTGTTTGCAGCAGAACTTGTGATTTGATGCTGTGCTATTTTCCGGAAAATGTTCTGACATCTCTTATGAGTCTGGTTAATTATTTTCTCGTCCATCATCCGTATTTGGTCATAGCTTTTGCAAACATCTAGAAATGTTCCGATTCCCCAAAACAGCATACTTGAATTGGCAGATTTGTGTCTGTGCTTCTATACAGTGCATCTTTAGTGTATCCATAATGCTTTGCAATAGTTGCTTAAAGTATTTGTTTTCTATGCAGAAATGAAGCTTGATAGAGCACATGAGGGAGCCACATTAGAGCTTCCTTCTGAAGAAAAACTCTCGAAGGCTACTTGAGCAAGTCATTTAAGATGGAGTTGAATTGCTTTGGACTCAGGCATATCAATACTATCTGGATTACATGCTGTCACAATATAATTCAATTGAGTCATATTGTAAGACATTCAAGCTTCTTTTCTAATTGAAATAATACATACAAGTTGTTTTTATACCAAGTTAAGGATCTGCTCAATATTTGATCCCCTTTAGAATTTTAATTTCTTGTTTTCTCAGTGAAATTTATTATGCACAATTGTGGCAAGCACATAAGCTAAAAGAATGAAAAAATCACAATTTCTATATGTTGTCCACATTTGTTAATATAATATTTTATGATCCTCACAGAGTTGTCGTGTCTGAGTGTAACTCTTTGGTTCAGATGCAAGTGATATGGTTTTATTGCAGAACCATCCAAATTAGTTGCCTTTTCTATTCTCTACATAAGCTTTATACTTAAGATGTAGAGTGTAAGAAACACAATTTTACCAAACATAGAGTGAGTGGAAGAGTCTGAATCTCTAATATTTTTGATATAATATTTATTTCGTTTATTACTGATGCATCTTCAAATAGATATCAATGATAATAAGAGTGAAATAATGAATATAGAGATCAACAGAAGCTGCCCTTGCTATGTCACTAAAGGAAAACTGGTCTTAAAATCGTAGGAGTATTACATTTACATGACAAGGTATAAGTGTAATGGAATATAGTTACAAGGGTTAAAAATGAGAACTAAAAAAGGAAAAGAATGACACATTTGACTTTAAACTTGTAATAGTGAGCAGATTTCCATAATCCATGATAAATATTTGAATCTGGAACCAGCATTCAAATATTTAAACTCATAAGCCCTTAAAAATGACTTTTCTTGTCAAAATTACGAAAACACTTTTGTTTGGCTTAGAACTGTTGCATATTTTACTTCATGAGGCCTTGAATAAATGTGGTGTCATGTGTTATTCCTTTTCTTGCCTATTTAAATTTATTGTAGTTATTAAGCATTGCAAACAAGGAAAATAGAATATGGATACTATTACTACAAATTAGAACTAACCCCAATGAAAGAGCAATCGTGTGCCTATTCCCCTGCCGGTTCCCCTATCTTTTTTACCTAGAATAACAGAGAAGTCAAATCAACATCAACCACACCACAATAAGGTTCAAGCAACACACAGATTTGAAATCCAACAATAGACACACAACTCAAAAAGAGGGAGTAGAAAAATTAAATCTGTACTAAACCTTGGTAAGAGGTTAAAGATCAACTAGCTCAAGGCAACTTTAAGCTAAATTGCATAAGAAAGCTTTGGACCTGGAATTAGAGTTGTCCATTAACTCATTAATGTACTATTCCTTCTTGCCTACTCTCCCATTTCTTGAAGCCATAATAAAATCAAAGGGAAACAAGATTCTATTAGTAGGACTTTCCCGAACATCCATCTTCCTATTTTGTTTGAAGGTGACACTAGCAAAATCATTTGAGAGTCAAGCCTAGGGCCTTGGGAAGCATCAACCAAGCCCATGATAACAAAAACAAGAACTTTAGGAGTTAACTAAAGAAGTGCTAACCTCTTAACCCTTTGCATGTAATCCCCTTTTCTAGCTAAAGTTTTATGAGTTTGTCACTAGCCTATTTTCCCTTGGACTTGTAGGCCAACCAGAATATGAAAGGGACATACAAACCATTTGGCCTAGGCAGTTTTAGTTGTAGTTCATTCTGAAGTGATCTGAGACGATTTTGGGAACAGTAGTAAGTCATTATGGGCATAACTGGACATCCATTGACAAAGGTGTTGATGATAGGTCATTTAATATTGATAAATTCATCTATTTATCATTGATATATTTTATTAAATGTTAACAAATTTATTTTTCTAAAGTTATATTTAATAATTCTATCAATACATAGTCTATAGTTGTGGTAAATATTTATTTAATGACCCCCTTTATTCTTAATACGTTGGAAGCAAAAATAAAACTTAGTGGGGACTCAACTGAATAAAAATCTTGTTATATGGCATGGGAGTATGAAACAAAAAGCAATTGTAATAAAATAGGGGCCAAAAAAGCAGCAGTGGGGAAATAGGGGCAAATAAACAGAAAGCCCAAGATTACAGGGAAGGCCAAAAAAGTGATTTTAATTAATCACACATCGTTAAGGTGAGTGAAAAAGCTCTTAGGAATTGCTATAAAATATATGGAAATGTCCCCTTTCAGCATGCTTGGAAAAATATATGAAGTTGAGAAATTATATGGAAGATTTATAGTTTTGGGCTTCGAGGATGGAAATCCTCTTTGCTATCATTCTCTTTGTTGTTGAAAGACAGTCAAGTGGATTCACTTTTGCTTGACCTTAAAAGGTAGCAATCTGTTTTGCATAAAATATTTGTTACTTCATTGGGATATCTGAATTGGTGGAAGTGATTGATTCGAGTTGTTGATGAGAACAATGAACTGGTAATGCTTTATATCTATTAAAATATCCTAGCTGGGTGTAATAACAATTTTAATCAGTAATTGCTGCCCATACAAGTCTGATAAGGAACCAGACAAACTAGAAATCAGTTACAGATGGTCCATACAAATCAGCAATTTTCTAGAAGAAGTTGTACAGGTCAGTAACTTGCAGCAAAGTAGTCATACAGGTTGGGAGTCAAGGCAAAGTGTTAGGGAAATCTAGAGGATTGTTGTTAGGGTACTGTAGAGGATTTAAGATGCATCAATCAACACTAAAGGTGTCGTTCTAGGCTGATTGACAGTGGTAATTGATCTGCAGTCCTAATCACATAACTGTTATAATCATTACAACAAATGTGGTTATCATACGTGACTGATTTGACTTGTAGTGTGTTGTACCTTATCAAGGCTAGTGAATGGGTTTATCCGAGGACTAAAATCTTCTCAAAGGGGAAACATATACACCTGCAACTAAAGAAGGCTCCACTATTGTAGCTTGTTATTGATAGTAGTCTTATCTGGAAGCAATAGTTTTGCAATCTGCGCTTTACTAGGGTAGTAATTAAGCATCCTGCAGAGGATTCCTTCTACAGGATCTGACCCTGCTAATGGTATCTGTAATGTTATGGCTTCTAGTGTTGTCTCTTCTTCAGCTCCTGTCGCTAGAGAGCCTGTCGTCCTTGCTGGTGGCGGTAGTGATGGTTCGTCTGCTGTTGCTTTCTCTTCTTCAACACCTGATCCTAGGAGCTTGCTGTCCTTGCTACTACTCATTGTGATGGTTTTGTGGATTCACTGGCTTGGCATGGCCAGACTGCTAAGGTTTGAGAAGGATGGACTATGGTCAAAGGAAAACATTCTAGGAAATCTTCTCCTTTTGATGTGATTCTTAGATCCCATAAGATGGGATCCAAAGGGAGATCCTAATGCGGGCTAGTTGATCATAGTTGAGGGGAATTTGTTGTTTTGCTCTCTTGGGCAGTCGGTTGTTTGCTTGCTTATTCCTTCTTGATTGTTGTTCTTTGTGGATGGGGGGGAAAGGAGTTCTTTGTCTTGCTCCCCTTTATGTGCTAGTGTATCGTCTTGTCTTTGCTCTGCTTTTCTCTGTGGATCTTAATGCTTATCTTGTGTTGTGGGTTTCAGATCCCTCCCAATACTTGCTTTGTATAGGGTTTAAGGGCTCCGTCAAAACCTAGTCACCTAATAAGAAACTAGACAGTGCTGGAATAACACTTAGGTGACAGGGAAGGGGTGGCAACAATCAGCATCCAAATCTGGTTAGAAATGCTACTACCAAGTCTACATATATATTGAATTTGTATTAGAACAATATCAGGTTGGCTATGTTTTCCTTAGAGTCATGTAATGCTTGCGAAAGAAATTATTAAAGTTGGAACAATGATGATAAATGAAAGATGTTTTTCAAGTAATAATTGAAAGTTTTGATGGGTTAGGAGACATCAATAGTCCTTTCAGTGAAAGGGTTATGAATTTAAAATTGATTGCAAAAGTGAGATCATGCATTGTCATGATTGACTGCGATTGTGATCTTATTTTTTAGCTGTTTCATCATTTTCTTTTTGCTATTAGTGAATATCATGTACACTCTATTCATGTGTTCATGAGATTCATTATGTCTACATTATTGATGAATACAATGTCATTTCCCTACCTTTCATAACTTTCCCATTGGCTGTTTATAAACAAGAATTGGTTATACCAACTACTATTTATAATTTGGTCAATGTTATATTCGGTCGATGTGATAAATTTAAACTTTTCATGGATGAGGAGAAAACAAAGGATGGTGTTTCCTAATATTCTGTTCAACCTTGGTGTTTCCCCACTAGGTTGCAGCTTCTCTGGTAAATGATATATTCCCCAAACTGCATTTGAGGTTTCTGAGAAATTCCTAATTTCAAAATATTGTTCCATCTCAGTTAACCATGCTTCTGCTTCTTCCCCGAACTTAGAACTAGAAAACTTAGGTGGCTTAATTTTCTTAATGTTTGCTGATAAATTAGCCACTATCTCTTTCTTCTTTTGCTTCTCCGATTGTTTGGGAGAGGGAGTTTTGTTATGCTCAGAGACTTTTTTCTCCGCTCTAGGAGGTGGTAAGGTTTGAGCTTCCTCGCGGTTCTGCCCTATTTGGGCTGCCATTTCTCTCATTCTTTTTTCCATGGTTTCTAACTTTAGTTGTGTCTCTTGCAAGATCTAGAGTAGCAGTTCATTAGAAGATCGAGGGTTCTCGCGTATTATATCTTGATTTACAATGTTCTCATTGCTGTTCATTTTTATGTTTAAGGTTCCCACCTCTTAATTTACAATTTTGTCAATTATGTGAAATGAAGAGATCTTTTACAATAAAGAGAAGTCTTACAAACACATGATTTCAAATAATTTAATTTATTATTTTGTTGCTTCACTTAAGCAACCTTATTTACAAAATTTCCTCTATTGAGGAGGTTTACATCAACATAACATTCAATCTTGCTTTGCAGCACTAGATTTTGGTTTAGATTGGTACATATCTCGCACCATCTAGGATCTATGAAACTGTAAGAGAGGATTGCTCTGTCAAGCGTTCCAGCTTTGAATCAACTTGTTTCTATATGCTGCTTTGCTAGCAGAAGTCCACTTGACTCTTTCTTTCTTCATCCGCTGGATTGCTTGATTCAGAGTTTCATTATCTCGGGGTATAGAACAATTGTAGCCATATTTAGTCATATTTTTAATGAGATAAGGAAAGATGGGGTGTCGTGTCTTCTTACGTGGTGTTTTATGTACTTGCATCCTGTAGTCAGTCTAGAATTTTTCAGGTTTCCAGAAGGTAGGGTGCCCTAGGTTCAGTGTCGAACCCAATGCTCTAATACCATATTGTAAGAATTTTCCTAAGGGCAAAATTCACTCAGGAACTAAAAACTCAAACACAAGCACAACTGTAGACCAGGAAGAGAGTGTGATCAGAATGACGATATATTCATTCAATATGCATTGTGAAAGTACACTAGGAGTGCCTATATATAAAAGCCTCTAAGATACATCTAGAATGCCTCGTAATCACCTACATGATAAGTCATACAACCAGGCACATGTCCACCATATATGGGTTATCCTCCATTAAGTACAAAAGTATGTGCGATGATGAGAGGATAAGCCTACAAGGGTGTGATACGAAAATCAGTGTTGTAGACACCATGTGCTAAAATAGAGTTGCATATTTCTGTGTTGTCACCATGACAACTCAAAAAGGTGCGCAAACTCCTAAGTGTCTCACAAAATAAAATAATAAAATAATGCATTAACCTAAGTAAACTTAAGTGTAAATAGTAAATACGTATTTACAACAACACCCCCCCTTAAGTGCAACTTAGGGGAATGCCCTTAAGCTTACGTAAAATAGGATGAAGATGCATGATGGGTCCCGACTACTAGGCCATGTTAGGTTCCCATATATATAATGAAGATGCAATCTCTCATAAAGCGGAGAAAGAGGGAAAACCTCATGGGAAAAACCCTCCCCCAAAAAGAGAGATAAATAGGGATGCATGGATGGATGGAGTAATCAAGACCCCCCCATTACGACATACATCCAATATATACAAAAGTGAAGAATGAGAAGAACTAGAACCTCATAAGAGGAAAAAGTCCCCCCCATAAGAAAGAAGAGGAAGAGAGACAAGGTAGTCCCCCCCCCCCCCCAAATGAAGAATGCCGACAAGTGAAAGCTCCTCCGATGAAGAAGCTAGTCCAAGAGTGCTAAATGACGTTCCTCCCCTTTGGAAGAAACAATGGCAAAAGTACAATTCTGAAGATGTATGCTGGCCTTGAAACCTGCTCAAGTATCCCTGTGTTGATGCTGATGGTCGCCCCTTCCAACTGTGCTGAAAAGAATGAATATAGATCTGGTAAGGATGTTTGCTGAACCTGTCCAAATGAACCATCTGTCTCCTTAACTGACAAAGAGACCTCTGACAATTGCTGTTCGTAAGAATCCACAATCACACCAACCTGTACAGATTGATCATGTAGAGAATGGACATGAGGGTCAGAGTGAGCCCTTGCAACAAATGTAGAAGGATCATCGTCATCAATGAGAAGATGTAAGTCCTCAAGATTGTCTCCCAAGTCAACTGAAGCTGGAGCTGGAAGACGAGATGTACCATGCTATTGCTGGACCTTTCACTATGGCAATATAAGCATGTGGACTGAACTGATGATGTGACCGCTCACTGCAACTGTCGATAGAACCCCATGTGTCTTAATCTATTGAAGCACTATCACTAGTGTCACTATCAGTTTCCACTGTGTATGATGTGCAGAGAGGATTAGAGGATAAGCTGGGTGAACTTTCCTTAAAGTGAACATCCTTCTCCACAAAAATCTCGTGAGTCTCTGGATCCATTAGTCTATATGCCTTAGCATTGTCTTCATAATCGATGAAAGTACAAGGCCTAGGTGCGGGTGCCTTGCAATCCTTGGAAGAAAGGTTAGCCCAGACTGGACAATCCCCCCTTTTCATTTAATCAAAAGACCCCCGCACCCCCCCCCCCCCCCCCCCCCGCCCCCCCCGCGGCAAAAAAGAGAGAGATGCTTTTGGCACTTTATAAGTAGTGCGTGTACAATGGGCCACTTGTCAAAATGAACAAAGTGGACTTTTTGATTTTGCTTTTACAATTGCCTTTTGAGGCCCAAATCTGTCACTAAGCATTGTAGCTCAAATATACAAGAATTCTGAAAAGTAATCAAAGCTTTACAATGCAGAAAAAGGCCTAATTTTGAAAGTGACATTTTGGTCCACTAAAATTTGACTTCAGATCTGGAAAGTAGACAAAAAAAAACACTTTAAAAAAAAATGGAACTTGAAAAAGTGATTAGATGTGCTTGTACGGAGCGTTTGAAGTTGCAAAATGCAAGATTATGCAGGTAGAGTTGCCAAAAAATGCAATTTTTGCAAAATCCTTGCACCAAAACCAAAAAACAATGCCACCACTAGAAAATTTAGGAAATTCTACCCAATTAAAAAAAAAATCGAATCTGAATCGGAGCCCGGATGTCCAAATTATGGGCTCGCAAAGTCAAGTTGCCAAATCAAAAAGCAATCTGGAGAGGGGTCCAACAGGAAAATTGATAGCTTAAATTTGACGGTCAAACGACTGTCACATCAGTTGAAAAAGGCCTGGGAATGATGGTCAGACAATCGTCAAATTTAATCCAGGGCTCTGTTGACGTCAGCAAAAATTTGGGCCCCCTACTAACATGTCATCCGTACGGTACAAAATGTATGGATTCGTACAGAAAAGTTGCGGTGGCAAGTTGATGTGGCAATCGAGTTGACAAAGTATGATATGTCAAACATTGGATACATGGTAGGTGTCTGCGTGGATCGGTCCTGTGTGGCAACGAAGGGCGACGTGGCAGAGTTTTAAAAAATGCGCGACGGACTGTACTATCGCAGTCTGTGCGTAGGATTGTATCGGAGGACGCGTGGCTTTGGCGGTCGATGCCATGTGAGCAGTAGAAGGTGTGTCGCGTGGCACCAAAGGAAGCGCTATTGTCGTGGGCGGAAAACTTTCCACGAGCGCTAGAAAAACTAAGACAGCACCGGTGGGAGTCAAGTCCAGTGCCGGAGTCTGACTGCAATGCCAGGGAACAAAACACGACGGCCAAAGTTTTTAATCATGTTGTTTAAAGGTGTTTGTTGTTGTCGCTGGACTGGATTTCTTTAAATGTTGCCGCCGAGTTTGTGGGGTTTATCCCACATTGCTGGTGGGGTAGCCCTTTTCGGTGTTTAAATGGGATGCTGCAGGGTGATAAAATAAAAGAGGTCGCCGGTGGTGGATCTAGCTGTCGGTCTATAGTGTTGTTCGGTTGGATTTCTTGTAGATGCCCGTCGAAAATTGCAGAGCTATGGTTGTGAATTTATGTGTAGTCCCTTGTTCGATTTAAATGCCCACGAAAATAGACCTCTACGACAAAATAAAATATACCTCCTAATGGCAGAGTCAAGGTGTCATTGCCCAGTTTTGCTAAAATAATTTTCTTTGTTGGGTGCTTGAAGGGCAAAAAAAATTTCTGAAAATTTGCAAGAAAAATATGACGGAAATACAAAGAATTTAAACTCAGATCTGAAAAATTAAATTGTAGATCAAATAATGACTATACCCGAACTGCAAATCGGGGCCTCCAGGTTTTGATTTGAAATTTTCTTTTGCCTCACGGTCGACTTTGGGCCAAGGTAGTTGAGTTTATAGTCCATTTTCACCGAATTAGTGTTCCAGACGCAATGGCGAGGTCAAATCTGGCTCTAGACACTCCTAATTTCTGCAGCACTCCGGATTCAAGTTGAGGTGTTGAAGCAACAATGGTCTTGAACGACTATATTATGAGAAAATCTCCAAGCTCTGATACCATGTAAGAATTTGCGTAAGGGCAAAATTCAACCAGGAACTAAGAACTCAAACACAAGCACAACTGTAGACCAAGAAGAGAGAGTATGATCAAAATGACGATATATACATTCAATATGCATTGTGAAAGTACACTAGGAGTGCTTGTATATAAAGGCCTTTGAAATACATCTAGAATGCCTTGTAATCAACAACATGATAAGTCATACAACCAAGCACATGTCCACCAGATATGGGTTATCCTCCATTAAGCACGAAAGTATGTGCAATGATGAGAGGGTAAGCCTACAAGGGTGTGACAAGCAAATCAGTGTTGTAGACACCATGTGCTAAAATAGAGTTGCATACTTCTGTGTTGTCAACATGATAACTCAAAAAGGTGCGCAAACTCTTAAGTGTCTCGCAAAATAAAATAATAAAATAATGCATTAACCTAAGTAAACTTAAGTAAGTGTAAATAGTAAATACGTATTTACACCAACACATATAACATACAAATTTTCGTAACCAAAGTATTTAACTAGCAACTAATCCCATTCACAAGACAATGATCTCAACTAACTAACTATAACTAGAAATAAGTAACTGCTATCTAATCTATTTGCATATTAACATCAACGAAATGTGAAGGAATTAAATAAATGATTACTTTGTAATAACATGTTCAATTGAATATAAAGTAACAACTACCTGTTTTTAAAACGTGCATGTGTTAGTACACTATAAAATTATCCTTTCATTAATCTAAAAGTAAATGAGCAAAGAACATACAAATATGATAAAGAATTCTCTTTGTCTTGTTGTTCAAGCCTCGACATCGGTGAGAGGAGAAGCATTGACATAGGCTTAACCTTCCAACCGTGGACTATACTTATCCCCACACATCCTAACTTAATAGAATGACCCTCCCTACCTCGAGATCGAGCTTGGGATGTTCTTAAGTCCATCCATCTAAGTAATCAGGTGGTTTGAGTGTCCCAACAGTTATTCTCCAAAATAACTAAAGCATCTAGACAAACAAAAAAGATCTCATGATCGACACATCTGCCTGTTTCTACCCTAGCCAAGGATTTCAAAGTTGGGTTCATAAACCCGATCTCCATCATCGACTTGACAACTGTTTTTCATCATTAGGACAAGCATGAGCTATTATATGTATTTGTTACTTAGTTATCTGATCTTATTCTTGATTTTTGTAAGTTATCTACACCTTTCAACCATTTAAGGTAACCATGTCGGTGATTCCTAGGTGCATGAGAGATTACATTCACTCTATCTTGATTTACACCTCTTCACCTATGATGCATCTTTGTTGGTGAATTCTTCGGTGTTTAGACTTCATGATTTTATTTACATCTCTGTTTAATGTATAAAAGGGACAACAAATTCATTCAGGCAAGATCATTAGTTCATGGTTATCATAATAATTTTCTGTCTTCCATATCTATGGTTGAGACAATCTCAAATGAATAGCAGATGACAAGATATATGACCTAATGAATTCTGTCTAGGAAACTGTAATTATATAAATTAGCATTCACCATATAGACTGAATATATATTCGGCATTAGAATCTATTTTAAACATGGTAAGAGAATGATAATAGGACATTGCCTAATATGGTACAAAGATTTGAAGGAAAGAATGGATTCAAAAAACGCTTCAACTATACACAACACCTCTAATGTGACTGGTATCGGTCTGATCCTATTCTTGCGGCTAGAAATATGAGCTTCACACTTCCCTTGCTTTGTCCTCGTGGATAGAGATAGAAGTGAACATGAAAGGAGAAAGGAACGACAGGTTAAAGTAGTTGATAACAGTATCAGAATGCCTTAACATATGAGTTGTTGAAGAGATGAAACACAGAATGCAGAATGGAAAAGGTTATGGTAAATACGATCAAGGATACTCTTTTTAAATAGTTGCTTGGCTCTTCGGCTACCTTCAGTTATAAAGATGGCCATTTGAATGCCTCTCAAATCGAATTTTAAAAGAAGGAAATAAGGAGGGAAATAATAAGAAGTTGAAGAGTTTTAATTTTATTATTTTATTATTATTGTGCATTCTTATAAACGTTCATGTGTATGTATTGATAAAGTGACATCATTAAATTATAAACTTATAATTTATTGGTGTCACCTTATTTTTATATACATGTGTTCATATTTGAGGGTGTATAATAATGATTAAATAATAAATTCAAATTATAAATTTTCGAAGGTATGAATTTCACATTTTTAATTTAGATTATTTTAGTTTTTATTATATTTTTTTTCTAATAGCTCATGCGGTCCTATAATGCAACATGTTGTCAAGTCCTAGTATCGTTCCCAATGTAGTCTTAGATCAAACCTGTTGATCCTCATGACTGGACCAATCAACCATCCCCTTCTGATGATCTCGTTTAGCAATGTTTCCCCTCTCTTCAGTCTTCTTCCTGCAATCACCCAAACAAAACATTCTCACCAAGACATTAATTCAAAGATATATTAATTGTTAATTCAAAACCATTGTCAATCATCCAATGACAATTATAGATTTCATCAACGTCTATAATAACTAACTCATTTCACATGATCATGAATGAAATAACTCATTATCAGTTGATACAACGTATATAATTAACTAACTCACTTCACGTGATTAGGAAATATATAAATTGATACAACGTCTATAATTAACTAACTCACTTCACATGACTAGGAAAGAAATAAATTGATACAATGCCTATAATTAACTAACTCACTTCACATGATTAGGAAAGAAATAAATTGATACAACGTCTAAAATTAACTAACTTGTTTCACATGATCATGAAAGAAATAATTTGTTAAATTAACGGCTATGATCAATTTAAAACTTAGGGCAAAATTTGGGATGTGACAAGTTGAAAGTCACCTTTGAAATGGACAATTTAACAATAGAGAAAAGAGGGTGAAAGATGAATCTACTCAAGCTGATTTGCAAGTAATCAAAGAAGATATAGAGACTATGAAGTCAAATAATTTGCACTTACTCTCAGATTAAGTTTCCCTCCTTAATCTCACAAACATTTATTTAAAATCATTGTATAGGAAAGAAGTTGACAATCTCACCTAGGAGCTTTCAGATACTAAGGATACCCTGGAAGCTACCAAGAGGCTCGACAAATAGCAAAAAATTGGATTGGCAAGCTACTTAGAGTTGTGTTTGACACAATTTCAATCAAAAAAATTGGTATGACAATCACATTAGGGAGGACAATGACCATTGATGAGCAAGTGATGTTTAAAAAAGAATTGGTTGAACATTATGAAAATTTTATGAAGAATTTTTATCAAATGCCAATGTTTTGATGTTGAACAACAATCTTTTTGCACTAATCGTGATGGCTCCCACTCAAACCGCTCTTGCTCTTATTCAAATGGTTCTTGTTCTCTCTGTGACAGTGGGAGTTATGAAAGGCATCACCAAATCGGTTAACAATTTTGGTAAAATTGTAGAGGCGATTTTGCAAGATGCTATGGCATAGATGGAGGTTGGTGTTGGGTTGACTGGTGGTAATGGTGCTAGTCATCCTATGTGTGGCCAGTCTTCGATGGTTTTATCAAGGGTGTCCTCTTCTCTGATGTGGTATGGTGCGAGGGGCTTGGGGGTACAAAGGGGCCCATTTATGCCCAATTTGGGTATTGGTGGGGGTTTTGGGGCTGTCAAAAAGTTGACATAAACTAAACCCTTTCCTACTTGTAGCCCTATTCCAATCAACTTGAATGAAGAAATAATATTAGAGATTGAGCAACGAATTGCAACCCTTGAGGAGGATACAATTGTTTGTTGATTTTGGGGCTTTTGTCCCTCTCTCAAGGGGCTCAATGCTTTGATCTCTGAGTATTGGGATCCACATCTCACTAATTTTGTTCATATCTTTTCTTTGGTAAAAAGGTTTTTTTTATTGTCAGAGTCGATAATCCGGAGTATAGGAGAACCATTCTATGTGATCATTTCTGTTGTGCCAAACATCCATTGTGGGATGTTTGACACCCACTTATTTGTCTTTGTTTTGTTGCATCTTTGCCCCATTTCTCTTTGTGGAGCATACTATATATCTTTTGGTTTGGATTGTAGGTTATGTTTGGCACCTGCTTCATACTCGAGTTTTAGGGTCCCTTCAAAATGTGTTTTCCATTAATTAAAAACAAATTTCTTTCCACTCATGATCTCTCCCTTTGGCAAAAATGTGTTAAAAGCCTAATTGAGAAGAAACTTTGTATGGTTGTTGGCGCTGGGCTATAGGGTTATATTGTCCACTGGTGATGCTGTTGATAGTGGTGCGACCAGACTTGGGTGCGGGTGTGAGTGCTGGCGTTAGGGCTTTGCCAAAGGTTGGTTCCGTCGTTGGCATTGGAGCATTTGGCTTAAGTGTTGGCGCGATTACTAGTGCTGGTATGGCGGATGGGGCTAGGGTTCAACCGTCTATTGGCTTTGGTGCAATTGGCTCGTGTGTTGGAGCGGGTGTTGGTGCTTGTGTTGGCACTAAGGTTTTATCGACTGTTGATGTTGTTGTTGGTACTGGTGTGTCTGCTTCTGGTGCTGGTGCTATTGTTAGGGCCGACGTGGGTGTTGGTGCTAGGTTGTTTGGTGAATCTATGTCATTTGTTGCTAGGGTTGCAACAACGTCTTCGGTTTCGTCAAATGTGAAGGATCCCTTTCCTGTCTCTAATCCTTTCTTTCTTAGTCTGGAGGATAATGTGGTGAATGACATTGTGGATGTATATGACATTCTTTCAGATCATGTTGTGATTTGCCGCTTTTAGTGTCTTTGGCTGAGTCTCTCAGATTTGCATGCATTGATTTCCACTGTGGGATTGTCCACGTTTTCCCCATGGCTAAGGGGTTTCGTATTGCTAAGATTGATGATATCGAGGATTGAAAGAAGATCCATTGTGGCCCTTCTTTCTCTTGGCTAACTCAACACCACCTGTTGATTGTTAAACCACAACATTTTGATTTTCCCACTGCTTCTAAATCTTTTACTAAGTTTTCGATTTGGGTTCAACTTCCTTACCATCCTCTTCATCTTTGGGTTGATTCCATGTTAGAAGTTGTGGGAGAAGCTATTGAAGATTTCTTGATGGTTGATGAAGACTCAT
The DNA here is from genome assembly GCA_028749045.1 of Cupressus sempervirens. Taxonomy (NCBI): domain Eukaryota; kingdom Viridiplantae; phylum Streptophyta; class Pinopsida; order Cupressales; family Cupressaceae; genus Cupressus; species Cupressus sempervirens. The sequence goes on along the minus strand of CM053785.1, from coordinate 140,691,066 downwards.
CAAATAGTTTGTATTCCACTTATGTGAGAGTCCTTGTTGAGGTGGATATTTATGAGGGTTTGCCTTAGAAATTTAAAGTTGGGCTTCCTAATGGTAGCAATTGGATTGAGACTTTGGACTATGATGAGATCATTTAGAAGTAGAAAATGCTATAACATTGGACATTTGGCGGCTCAGTGTGGTCTTCAGAGTTGCTTCTTTGTGGGAGGGGTCTTCTTCTGAACACTATACTATTGCTAAGAAGCTTGCTCTAGTTTCTCCCTCAATTGAGCCTATTCCTCATGTTGTTCCTATTCCAATCGATGTTATTTATGTTACTGTGGGTAGTGATGTGGTTGGTCTGGATGTTGCTTGCACTAGCATTGTTTCTATTACAACAGGGTATGCTGGTAATTCTATTGGTTGCCCCATCATCACTATTGGTCTTCATTTTTTGGATGATTCCATCGATTTCCATGCTGCTCTTGTGGGTTCTCCTATGTTGGTAGAGGTTGCTCATGCTAGGGTTATTGCCTGTGTTGTATCTGTTGTTGCTTTTCCCTCTTTTGCTAGATCTATTGTGAACGTGCACGCGTAGTCAAGTTTCAATTTATGATTATATCAGAGAGGCCCAACATCAACATGGTGGTTCCCTTTTGAGGTTGACTTAAAACCTTGGGATCACTTGGATTGTAGTTCAAAAATTGAGGACAAGGAAGCCAACATGGACTTACTCAAATTTACTCTCATTGTGTTCCAGTCTAGTTTTTTTGGAGAGTGGTTTCTCAAGGAGTTCATAGAAATAATTGCAGTAATTGGTTGCTCTACTGACTAGTTGTTGTCAAGAGGATTCTCATGTTGGCATCCAATAGGGTAGTGCTTTCAGATATTGTTGCTATATATCTTCTAGGTTGGCTTGGGACCTTGGGATCATATTCAATTTCACTTTGGTTCCACACAGTGATCTTGGAGCAGATTATAATCGCTTGAGGAAAAACGATTTTGTGTACCCTTTTCTAGCACAAGTTTTATGAATTTGTCATTAGCCTATTTTTCCTTGGTCTTGTAGGCCAACCAGGACATGAACAAGACTTAGTGGCCATTTAGCCTAGACAATCTTAGTTGTAGTTAATTTTGAGATGATTTGAGACAGTTTTGGGTTCACTTACTATTTATAGTAAGTACATATGGGCATAATTGGACACCATTGGCAATATCTTTTATGATAGATTGTTTAATATTGATAACTTCATCTATTTATCATCAATATATTATATTAAGCATTAATTAAGTTATTTTATAAAGTTAAATTTAATTAAGTGGTGCCCCTTTATTTTATAATACATTGGAAGCATAAATAAAAGTTAGTGGGGACTTAAGTGAAGAAAAACCTTGTCGTATGGCATGGAAATATGAAAGAAAAATATAGTCGCAATAAAATAGTGGCCAAAAAAGCTGTTGTGAGGAAATAGGGAAAAAACCCAAAATTATAGTGAAGGCCAAAAAAATAATTTTATTTATCCCACATTGTCAAGGTGAGTGAAAAATCTCTTAGGAAATACTATAGAAGAGATGGAAATGCCCTCTTTCAACATGTTGAAAAAATATATGAAATTGATAAGTTGTATGGAGGATCTATATTTTGGTCTTCGAGGACGGAAACCCTCTTCATTGTTAAAAGATGCTTTTTGAAGGTTTCATGATTCGCTTGAGCTGAAAATGGAACAATCTATATTGCATAATATATTTTCTACTTCATTTGTGACGTCTCAATGGATGGAATTGATTGATTCAAGTTATTGATGAATCAAATGAACTTGTAATGCTTTTTATCTATTACAATATTCTAGTTGGGTGTAATAATAGCTTGTAATTAGTAGTTGTTTCCCATACAAGTCTGGTAAGGAACCATACAAATTGGAAATCAATTACAGATGGTTTGTATAGGTCAACAATTTCTTGGAAGGTGTACAAGTTTACACTTGCACCGAAGTATTCGTATAGGTTGGAAGTCAGGCAAGGTGTCATAGTCACGAATTGAAGCATAAATGCCATTAATTGAGCAAAAAACCCTACTCTAGATCAACTCACGTATGCCATTATTTGACAAAAAGCCCAAATTTTGAAAGAAACACAAACTCAGTATTCAATCATAATCTTCATGATTATAAACAACATTTGAAAAAATCCCTTACTCAAAGAAGAGATGAAATTCTAACAATGGTATCACCATTTTCTCTTGTTTGGTGTATTCAAGAAGCATTTTTTGATGAACAATTTCCAAAACTTAGAGTTTGACATAATGACAAAATTAGGTATATATACCACAACCCCTTTGCCAATCCCCCTTGAGCCCAAAGAAATTGAAAAGGTAGGTAATGAGTTAGGCAAAGAAGGTTTGGAAATGACATGACAAGGATTTACACCATTAAGAAAGACTCAAGGGGACCCCACGAAGTATAGAGAAATCTTCACCACATACTAGCCTCAGTTGATCACTACTCATTGATCTTTGGCCCATAAGCTGCATCAACATTGATCATCTCATAGTCCATATGACATAGGTAGCCATTTTGACGACTCTAGAACTAATTTTATGGCAAGACCCAATGCAAAATCCAAAATATGACAACACATCACATGCTCTAGAACATAGGAAAGAAGACCCATGCACAAACCTCTCCTTTGTAGAAGTTGAGAAATACAAGTTCATAAAACCTGAAGAACACCTAAATGCAAAATAACCCGTCACAAGGAAGAATGGAGCAAAAGGCAAGAAGATGGCTTTGAAAATAGGAAAGATCTATTTTACAAATAATTGAATTGGAATTACATAATACACAAGATCAATCTTTATAAAAGGAGATCAAAACCTAAAGGGGAGATGCTAAAAGGTAAACATATAATAATTAATATAACTATTAAAGTTGAACAATGCATAAAGTGAAATCTTAAGAAGGCGTGAAAGGTAACTTAATAAAATAATTAACTTAAAACCTTTTACTCTAACATTCTTAGCTAGGGGAAGTAGACCAACATTGATGTAGGCTTTGAAAAACATGCAAATCAACATCAATATAGGGTAGTGAAGTCTTATGTGCACTATTAAACTAGTAGGCATCTAGAGTGGCATGATATTCCTATTAAAGAACCCAATTTATTAAAATAACATGGAATTATAGTAGATGGATATGATTAGTATAGTTGTGGTTCTTGCTAGAGGATAGGTCAATTGGTCTTAGTTGAGTGTTATTTAATGGACAACCTTGGTTCAATTCCCTTGGCTAGAAGTCAACCTCATGTTATATTTTCAAGGAGAGTACATATGGTTTAGCTTATAACTCTTCATAGTTGAACTCGTGTTTGTTCATAGATGATGGAGTAGTAATCAATTATTCTTTATATACACAATAAAATCATGAGCTACATGTTCATAAGAAATATTATAGAACTTCAAAGATTTTCAATAATATTTTTCATCACTTCCCCCAAAAGACACCCTTTTACAATTGTGAGTTAGAAGTTGACAAGGAATGTTTTAGTGTTTTACAAACATTTAAAACCAATATATAAATGTAAAGGCACAATACTTTATTAGTTGATGGTAAGGTGCATGGTAACACCCATTTTACAATTATGAGTTACATTTTTACAAGAAATATTATAGAGTTTTAGAAATTTAAAACTAATATTTAAATATGAAGGCACACTACTCCTTGATGGTAGGGTGCATGGTGACACAATTATGTAGTTTGGTGACAGGAAAATATCAATGCCTTTCGTTATCTACATTCCCTTGATTTGTGTGCATAATTATATTATTTAAAGAAATATAATGTGAATGGTCGGTAATGCGATTTAATTTTGCATTTTTTTTTTCCGGATATCCAAATTATTGCAAGAATAATATTTGCTTGGACACAAGTGTTGGACTATGAGGGCCTCCCCTTTTGTTGTTGGCACTGCTTTGCTATTGGTCATTTAGCTTCGGACTGTGCTCTTTTGTGTTGCAAAGGTGTTTCTACTTGGTGGAAGGCTGCTTGTTTCAACCATTCAACTGTTCATGTTGATTACTACATCTTGGAGTCCTCTGATGTCTCCCATATTGTTGATGATGATGTTACCCCTACAAATGTTCTTGTTGCGGCACTTGCTGTTGTTCATGATCTAGCCACTATGGTTGCTTCAACCACTCTTCCAGCCCTTCCTACTATTGCCACCAACTCTGCTTGTGCTCGACCCTTTGGCTTGGCAGACACTTTTGCTACCTCTTCTATGGTGGCCTTGCACCATGGTCCTAGTAATGTGGCTTAACTTTTTCAGCACTTTCACGGTTGTGTTGTTGACTTCCCTTCCAATGTCTCCTTTGTTGGGGATCCTAAGGATGGTGTCACTTGGACAGTTGTTCAAAAGCCAAAAAGGAACTCATGCCCTCCTTCTCTTGTGGTGTCAGTTTGGCCCTTATTTGTGGGTGAAATGTCCCTTTTCTGATTTTACATGATATTTCCAACCTTTAATCAGATCTTTAAGATCAAACAACTAATATCACAAAGATCCTCCAAATTTCTCAAGAAACCCCAAATCGGGTATGCCAGAAATTGTGCCAAAAGCTTCACAGCTTCACCAATTACTAATAAATCTGAAAATGGAAATTTTTACAGAACTTTCAGCAGCATAACAGCCTACAAATTGACATTTCCAGATCCGTATAGCCTTTACACAACAGCTCAAAAATGTAGGACCAAAACTATGCTCATCGGGCTCCCAAAATAGCACAAAATATGCCCGGAAACACCACAAGAACACTAATAATCTATCTCAGAAGTTTAATCACGTCCCAATATATATATTCAGATCTATTTTAATAGCTTAAAGTCTAAAATACAGCAGCAACCAAAACTGATATGAAATACTCAACCGGAAACACCAAACTCTTACAAAAATACACCCGGAAACTCACAAATCTGCACTGTTCAGCACAAAGGCAAACTCTGTATGAGCATGCACATGGAATGGCTTCAAACTCCCGTCCTTAGCCTTCCTGGAAACCTGCAAACTCCCGTTCTTGGGTCTCCCTGGAAACCTGCAAACTCCCGTTCTTGGGTCTCCTTCTCCATAGGTTTGGCAGCCTCTGAAGAATAACAAAGAATGAGCGAAAATCAAGTCTGGAATCCCCCCAAAATGCCTCCAAACCTCTTTAAAAAGGGCATAACTGTAACTCACGTCCAAGAGAGGTTAATGAAACATATTTTAATAATAATTATCATTTATTAGTCCAACGGTTTCCAAAGATTAACTCCCTTTTTCCGAAACTTCACTTTCTTGGGCCTGCCTGCCGTAGCAAAGATTTTCTTTTTTTTTAAATTATTTGAAAAGGGGACATGACAAGTCCTCCCTTCCCAATCATTGCTTGTCCTCAAGCAATGGCTGAACAATAAACCAATCAATCCACCTGGATCCCAAATGTAGTCATGAACTATACTACTACCAATTAACATAGGCTCCTGCAATATCCTTTGCAATATGACCAAGAGGAATCCATAATCAAATTGACAATTATAGCTCAACCAAACTCCGAAATCACCACTACCACAAACAAAAACCCATGAGGCACAAACTCTTAGAACATCAGAACCCAAGTAAAGTGGACAAATCAAACTACCAACACAGTAAATACCATCAACGCATCCCACTGGCCTATATGGAATGTACAATCCAACTCTGAAACAATGGTGAACCCTCTTGAATGAAACTGTACCAAGTATGGAGAATCCACACACTGTACAACTCCTGCAGTCAACACAACTCTGCAAATCATCGGCCACTATCTCATAACCATAACTCCCATACACTGCTGATGGTGAAAAGACATTACAAGATAAAGAGTAAGAAATGGAATCCAAACCAAATTTGTCTACCATCAACTCCTCAGCACAAGGATCAAATGCTAACTGATGTACATACCCTGCAATATAATGTTGATAAAAAAAACCAACCTCAGTCAACAGCTCACCATGAAGAAGTGATACAACCCACTGTGACTGATCACCAGCTAAGTCAAGAGATGTCATAGCCAAAGGAGTAGAATCAATAACAACACCTGCTGAAGCATCACTCTGAAACTCCTGCTCTAAGTCATGTATTATCAAGCTGTCAACTGTAGAACCTATCGCCATGTCATGCCCATCACAACTCTCATCTTGAGGCATCAAATTGTCCCATAACTGATGATAAGCACTAGGAACCAAAGTACATCTCTGTATCATCATCTCATCAACATGGTCATCAAAGGTAGATAGATGAGCATACCTCACAATGTAATGCCGATAGAATGCACCAATCTCAGTCAGTGGCTCAGACTGCAATCCAGATGTAACTAACTGCAATCGATCATTAACCAAATTGGAACTGACTACTACCTCTGAAGACATTGCGAAGGGAGTAGTATTACTAGTAGGAACCATGCCAACTATCAGCTCACCAATGTCACACATGGTCTTTGATACAACATCTCTAGTCTTCGTGCCATTAGTACTAGAGGTCACCACCATGTCAGGCATACAACAATCTGCTACAACACCCAACTCAATTGAACCTAACTCTAGTGGGAATGAACCTGATATTCCAATGTTAGTATCAAGAATGGATGCATCCCCATCTCCACTGTCTCTGACAATCTCGGCCATGGACATCCTCGAATCACCAAACACCACTGCTTGTGACTGTATAGAATCAGGTGAAGACTGTAGTCGCTCTAACTCCATGGTCACCTTAGCCAAATGAAACTGTGACTCCTTGAAAGCCAACTGTGTACTCTCAAGAATCTCAGAAGTCACCACAAGCTGCTCAGTAATCTCACTCACCTCATCTTCCTTGGCCAACAATGCATCATATGCTGTACTGCCCCACTTCATAAGATAATCTCTGTCGGCTACCAACTGCATATAATCCTGTCTCAGAATTTGGATAGCCTCCCATAAAGAGTGGAACTCTGTCAAGGAAAGATAACTGCCTCCCTGCTCATCACTAGTAGGAGAACCCCATCCATAAACTGCTAACAACTGACGAGCAGCATCGAAATGCTGGCAAGTGATAGCAATGTCTTGGTCACTAACTCTCAACTGATTAGACACATGATGGCACTGGCTTGACTGTCTCCTACAAACCTCCTCTGATGCACTGTCTAAAGGAGTATCCTCAAAGTTACTAGTCTCTAGAGTATTACCATCCATATCCTGTGAATCAAATCTAAAACTCATATCAACATACAGAGTATCAAAAACATTAGCATTTCTGTCCAACTCCTCTATACCCAAGGAAACTAAGTCTTCAAAATTGCCCATTGCATCCTTCTGGATGTCATCAATGCCAATATGATCCTGGGACTCATCTATACACACTGCCAAATATGAAATATCATCAACACATTCCAACAAGTAAGGCCGACTGGATATATGAACAAGGCCCAACATTGGTGTATAAAAACTAATACCAACATCAGACAAGATACTGGCACAAGAAAAGACAACACCATGTAATCTGCTAATCAAATCCATGATAGCACCCAAACAAACACTGCTACCAAAAAGTGTTAAAGATATCCAGTCAACTGAATCCCAAATGCCAATATAACAATCTCGAGTCCATATCCGTAAACTAGAATCAACTGGTAACTCAAGCAAACTCCTCACCTGAGTAATATGACCAATACCAACTAACTCCACATACCTGTCATGATGAGATAATGAAGTCACAATACTATCTTGGTTCACCTTCAGCTGGCTGGACAAATCATGTGAAGTACTACCAGCCTCAACCTCATGTGATGAAGCATCTAACTGTGCCTGGTACTCTTTCTCAGCAAAGTCATGAATGCTCAATGTCTGCTCATCTCTACCAGGTATCTCACCATCCTGCACAACAACATCCTCATAATCATCATCTGAACCCACTACACTGTTGTCACTGCCTGTTGTAACTATACCATCCTGAATACCTGTGGCATCACCCTTTGACAACCTGTAAACAATTGTCTCAATTTGAGTATCAAGTTGACCGTTACTATCAATCTGTGTAATATCCTTTCCCACCACCTCCTGTGGCAGAGTAGAATCTGAGACCTCTACCTGGCTATCAGCTAGTTTCTCAAACTCCTCATGCAAGTTCTTGGAAATTGTGTCATCTATCCTGTGAGAAAATCTGCCAAATAGAAATCCAGTCAACTTATCCACCTTAGCTGGGTCAGATAACATGTCATTTATACGGTGGTGCTCAACCAACTGTTTAGACATGTCATGGCTTATTTTCATAAGTTTATCTCGAATGTCTAAATAACCATCCTTTCTATTATTTTGACTCTGGCTATCAATTGTCCAAGATTGTTCCCTCTGAGACTCTGTACTATACCTGTCCATTCTGGATAAAGTAGAGTGTAACCCCAATAGGATATAACTTCTTCAAACACCAAGAACTAACATGCAAATGATTAGAAGTAGCATGCAACCATAGATTTGGACATGCAACTGATTAGAAGCAACATGCAACCACCAAATTATGACATGCAAGATCTGGGTAGTTGTCAAAACTGAAATGCAAACTTCTACAACCACCAAATTCACCAAGAACTAACATGCAAATGATTATAAGTAGCATGAAACTATAGATTTGGACATGCAACTGATTAGAAGCATGCAACCACCAAATTATGACATGCAAGATCTGGGTAGTTGTCAAAACTGATATGCAAGATCTGGGTACTTGTCAAAACTGAAATGCAAACTTCTACAACCACCAAATTCACCAAGAACTAACATGAAAATGATTAGAAGTAGCATGCAACCATAAATTTTGACATGCAACTGATTAGAAGCAACATGCAATCATAAATTATGACATGCAAGATTTGGGTAGTTCTCAAAACTGAAATGCAAGATCTGGGTAGTTGTCAAAACTGACCTGCAACTTCTACAAACCCTCAGGCTGGCAAGATCATGGCTCTGATACCACTGAAATGTCCCTTTTCTGATTTTACATGATATTTCCAACCTTTAATCAGATCTTTAAGATCAAACAACTAATATCACAAAGATCCTCCAAATTTCTCAAGAAACCCCAAATCGGGTATGCCAGAAATTGTGCCAAAAGCTTCACAGCTTCACCAATTACTAATAAATCTGAAAATGGAAATTTTTACAGAACTTTCAGCAGCATAACAGCCTACAAATTGACATTTCCAGATCCGTATAGCCTTTACACAACAGCTCAAAAATGTAGGACCAAAACTATGCTCATCGGGCTCCCAAAATAGCACAAAATATGCCCGGAAACACCACAAGAACACTAATAATCTATCTCAGAAGTTTAATCACGTCCCAATATATATATTCAGATCTATTTTAATAGCTTAAAGTCTAAAATACAGCAGCAACCAAAACTGATATGAAATACTCAACCGGAAACACCAAACTCTTACAAAAATACACCCGGAAACTCACAAATCTGCACTGTTCAGCACAAAGGCAAACTCTGTATGAGCATGCACATGGAATGGCTTCAAACTCCCGTCCTTAGCCTTCCTGGAAACCTGCAAACTCCCGTTCTTGGGTCTCCCTGGAAACCTGCAAACTCCCGTTCTTGGGTCTCCTTCTCCATAGGTTTGGCAGCCTCTGAAGAATAACAAAGAATGAGCGAAAATCAAGTCTGGAATCCCCCCAAAATGCCTCCAAACCTCTTTAAAAAGGGCATAACTGTAACTCACGTCCAAGAGAGGTTAATGAAACATATTTTAATAATAATTATCATTTATTAGTCCAACGGTTTCCAAAGATTAACTCCCTTTTTCCGAAACTTCACTTTCTTGGGCCTGCCTGCCGTAGCAAAGATTTTCTTTTTTTTTAAATTATTTGAAAAGGGGACATGACAGTGGGCTTCCCCTTTGTGTCCTCACCTACCTTCACTTGCAGTGTGAGTTTGTTTTCTATCAGCACCCCTTGTGCTGACTTTGTACAACCTTTGTGTTGTTGTTGGCTTGTTTGTTAGGCCTTGTATTTGTATGTGCTTTGTACCATGAGCCAACACCCTCTTGTTGCTTATTTTTTCAAAAACATCAGCCTTTAAACTCTTAAAAATTAAACTTTCTAGGTGGTAGAATCATGGTATCTTTTTTTTGATCTTCTGACTAGGTGAAGTTTAGTCTTGATCCGAAGACTTCCCCTATCTCATAGGTACGTATTCTTTTATCTGCCACATGCTTTCTCATCTAGTCATTAGCCCTTGAGTCAAATGTAGGCTTGTTTTTGGGATTGTTAACATAAGAAAGTTCCTTTTTAGGATCATCAATTTGTACCCTTACCTATTCATCATGATGCATTTCATTTTGTATGAGGTAATCTTCACATTTCCTTCTTTCCTCCAACTCTTCATTTAGTATTCTGATCTTAATTCCAAATTCATATTTGGTTTTGTTACATTCATCTTTTAGGAGTTCCTCATTCCTTTCCCCGATCTCAAGCTCTTCAGTCACAAGATCCATCTTATGCCTCAAATCCTTATTTCTTGTTCAATCCTTTTACATTTTTCTTCCCAATCTTGTGACCTATGCCTTTGTTCCATATTTTTCATGAGTACCTTCCTTTTTCATGTAGACTTTCAATTAATCCTTTATTTTTATTATAAATTCCACTACCTTCTTAAAGTTTCTTCCTTAATTCAAAAAACTTGATTCTTCTAAAGGTCAAGATCTTCAAATGCCATTTCTAGTTTCCTTAGAGCATGTCCTTTTGAATCTTTCATCAGGATCTTGATTAGGCTGTTAGAATTCTTTTGAGGAACCTATCTCTAATGCCAATTGTTGGAATCAAGGAACACCAAGAGGGTAGTGAGTTAGTGTTCTGCAATTTTTAACCTTCTTTATCTAATTATGCAACCATAAACCAATACCAATGATGTTCCAATGATTATCCAAAGATAACTCCTAATCCCTTTGTGAATTTAAAATTTGTGGCACACATTAGTGTTTCTCTTGTAGGAGCTTTGATCTTTGCTTGTGGTGGAATTGGGTTGTTGGTTGTTACAGATGCTTTGCCCACCACAATTCTTGAAGGAGCTTGCGACATTGTGTGGTTCTTCCACTCTTGCTAGTGGAGATGCCATTGGTTGGGCCACATCTACTATGCAGGAGTCAATGATTCCTTTTGCTCGTATGGCATCCTCCTCAGCAAAAGTCCTTGTTGGGATTGAGGTCTCAATTGTGGAGATGGGTTCCTATGAGGGTGGGGGTGATAGTTCATACCTTTGGACTTCCATTGGCTGCATGTCTACCCCATGTGTCTGCCTCTTTGTGGATACTTTCAGAGCTATTGTTATTGCTGGTTGTGTTGACTTATGCTATGTTGAGAAGGTTGTGGCTAGAAGTGGTAGGACATAGGTTATTCCTTTTCCAGTTTTCCAGTCAATTTCTATTACATTGGAAGAGAATTCTTTGACAAAGATTAATTAGGTGGTCTTTGACTTGTTCTCTCATGTGATTATTTGTAGATTTAGAGGTTTTTGGCCCTTTCTCTCCAGTCTTCATCAATGGATCACCAAACACTGGAAGTCATTGATTTCAGATAGAGTTCACATTTTTCCATTAGCTAGGGGTTTCTTTGTTGCCAAGTTTTAAGATGTTTTGGATAGACAAACTATTCTTTGTAGGTATTTTTTCACCTGGGAAAATTGTTTCCTTGTGATGATGAAACCCCATCATGTGGATTCTAATCTCTCTTCAAAATCCTTATGTTTTTCAATTGGCATACAACGACATAAATTCTTATGAATATCTCTTTTGAAATGTTGATCAAATAACCAACCAAAGGTTCCAGATGGTTGTTTTTTAACCGACTGGGTATCTCAATTGAAGATAAATGTTTCTGTTTACAAGGAGGCCTTTGATGGTATCTGTAAAGTCTGTAGTACTTGGAAAACTTGATTACAAACCAATATTATTTTTTGTATTTTCAGATTTTATGATGAATGTAAATTTTCTAACCATGCAACTATATGAATTCCTATTCTAACCAAGTGTTTGAAAGTCAAATTACTAAGATGGGGTAACAAGAAATTAAAATAAATTGTTGAAAATCAAATTCGTAAATGAAGATGTCATAGTGACAACACGTTTGCGAATTAAATTTTCAAAAGGATCAAGAAGGAAACCAATGAAATCAGGAGCAACACGTCCTTAACTCCACCGATGTAATCATCGAACTAATGAAAATTTGTATGATGTTTCACGATTCATCAAATTATACAACCATAGGTGTATCCTCAAAAAGTGTGTGCACATGAGACAAATCCCTATGCAAAACTAGTAGGTGATCCTTTATCCAATTCATCACAACTAAAGAATTATGCTACTAAATATGACACACCAGAAACTAAACAATCATACGAGCATTGAAACACAATAAGACTATTGGCTCCATCGCTATTCATGAACATGAAATTCATAAAGGAAACACACATTCTAGCAAGAAACACTACAAATAGAATGTGAGTACCAATAACATACTTTATTGCATCAAAATACTGACCTTGAATGCATATCAAATTCTGGAATTTATAGGAAACCCTTTCCTTTATTCAAATTTTGGACCTAGCACTTTTTCCTTGCAAAAAACATGCTAAAAACTCTAATTTTGTGAAAACTATGAACAAACAAACTCCTAACATGGTGCTAGGTAGGCCCACACTCTTATTTTAATTCATTAAATGGTGCACAAACTTTTAGATGAGTTAAAATTGACATAGAAGGAGATAAGAAGGGAGAGGACTCTAGGAGAAACTTAAGCTTTGGGAGCTTCAAAAAGTGAGAACTTGTCATTCTCCATGCATTTCCATCAGTAAACTTCCATCATTGGATCATCGAACACTGGGACTCACTGATTTTAGATATAGTTCACATTTTTCCATTAGCTAGGGGTTTCTTTGTTGCCAAGTTTCAAGATATTTTGGATAGACAAATTATTCTTTGTAGGCATTTTTTCACGTGGGAAAATTGGTTCCTAATGATGAAACCCCATCATGTGGATTTCAAACCCTCTTCAAAATTTGTATGGTTTTCAATCAATAGACAACGACAAAAATTGTTATGAATCTCTCTCTTGAAATGTTGATCAAATAACCAACCCAAGGTTCCATATGGTTATTTTTCAATTGACTAGATAGCTCAATTGAAGATGAATGTTTTTGTTTACAAGGAGGATTTTGCCAGTATCTGTAAAGTCCGTAGTACTTGGAAAACTTGATTACAAACTAATATAATTTTTCGTATTTTCAAATTTTATGATGAATGAAAATTTTCTAACCATGCAACTATATGAATTCCTATTCTAGCCAAGTGTTTGAAAATCAAATTACTTAGATAGGGTAACAAGAAATTAAAGTAAATTGCTGAAAATAAAATTCCTAAACAAAGATGTCGTAGTAGCAACACGTCTGCAAATTAAATTTTCAAAAGAATCAAGAAGGAATCCAATGAAATTAGGAGCAACACATCCTTAACTCCATCGATGCAATTGTTGAAGGAAGTAATGAAAGATGTGTGATGTTTCAGGATTCATCAAATTGTGCAACCATGGGTGTAGCCACGAAAATTGTGTGCACACAAGACAGATGCCTATGCAAAACTAGTAGGTGATTCTTTCTTTGATTCGTCACAACTAAGGAATTATGCTACTAAATATGACAAACACTAGAAACTAAATAATCGTACGAGCATTGAAACACAATAAGACTATTGGCTCCATCGCTATTCATGAACATGAAATTCATAAAAGAAACACACATTCCAGCAAGAAACACTACACATAGAATGAGAGTACCAATAGCATACTTTATTGCATCAAAATATTGACCTTGAATACATATCAAATCCTTGAATTTATAGGAAACCCTTTCCTTCATGTAATTTTTGGACCTAGCGCTTTTTCCTTGCCAAAAATATACTAAAAACACTAATTTTGGAAAAACTATGTACAAACAAACTCCTAACATGGTGCTAAGTAGGCTTGCACTCTTATTTTTATTCATTAAATGGTGCACAAACTTTTAGATGAGTTAAAATTGACATAGAAGGATAAGAAGGGTGAGGACTCTAGGAGAAACTCAAGCTTTGGGAGCTTCTAAAAATGAGAACTTGTCATTCTTCATGCATTTCCATCAGTAAACTTCCGTCATTGGATCACCAAACACTGGGAGTCACTGATTTTAGATTTAGTTCACATTTTTCCATTAGCTAGGGGTTTCTTTTTTTCCAAGTTTCAAGATGTTTTGGATAGACAAACTATTCTTTGTAGGCATTTTTTTGACTCGGGAAAATTGTTTCCTTGTGATGATGAAACCCCATCATGTGGATTTTAATCCCTCTTTGAAATTTGTATGTTTTTCAATCAACAGACAACAAGAAAAATTCTTATGAATCTCTCTCTTAAAATGTTGATTAAATAACCAACCCAAGGTTCCATATGGTTTTTTTTCAATTGACTGGGCAGCTCAATTGAAGATAAATGTTTCTGTTCACAAGAAGGCCTTTGCTGGTATCTTTAAAGTCCGCAGTACTTGGAAAACTTGATTACAAACTTTTTTTTTTTTTTTTCATTTTCAGATTTTATGATGAATGCAAATTTTCTAGCCATTCAACTATATGAATTCCTATTCCAGCCAAGTGTTTGAAAATTAAATTACTTAGATAGGGTAACAAGAAATCAAAGTAAATTGCTCAGAATCAAATTCCTAAACAAAGATGTCATAGTAGCGACACGTCTGCGAATTAAATTTTTAAAAGAATCAAGAAGGAAACCAATGAAATCAGGAGCAACACATTCTTTCACTCTAGCAATGCAATCATCAAAGGAAGTAATGAAAGATGTTTGATGTTTCACGATTCATTCATCAAATCATGCAACCACTGGTATAGCTACAGAAATTGCGTGCACACGAGACATATCCCCATGAAAACTTAGTAGGCGATCCTTTCTCCGATTCGTCACAACTAAGGAATTATGCTACTAAATATGACAAATACTAGAAACTGAATAATTGTATGAGCATTGAAACACAATAAGACTATTGGCTCCATCACTATTCATGGACATGAAATTCATAAAGGAAACACAAATTCCAACAAGAAACACTACACATAGAATGTTATTACCAATAGCATACTTTATTACATCAAAATATCGACCTTGAATACATATCACATCCTTGAACTTATAGGAAACCCTTTCCTGCATGCAATTTTTGGAGCTAGTGCTTTTTCCTTGCAAAAAGAATGTTAAAAACACTAATTTTGTGAAAACTATGTACAAACTCATTCTTGACATGGTGCTAAGTAGTCCTACACTCTTGTTTTTATTCATTAAATGATGCATGAGCCTTTACATGAGTTAAAATTGACATAGAAAGAGATAATAAGGGAGTAAACTCTAGGTGGAACTCAAGCTTCAGAAGCTTCTAAAAATGAGAACTCGTCATTCTCCATGCATTTCCACCAGTTAAACTTACGTCAATGGATCCCCAATCACTGGGGGGTCACTAATTTCAAATACAGTTCATATTTTTCCATTAGCTAGGGGTTTCTTTGTTGCCAAGTTTCAAGATATTTTGGATAGACAAACTATTTGTCGCAAGCATTTTTTCACTTGGGAAAATTGTTTCCCTATGATGATGAAACCGCATCATGTGGATTTCAATCCCTCTTTGAAATCCTTATGTTTTTCAATCAACACACAATGACATAAATTCTAACGAATATCTCTTTTGAAGTGTTCAAATAACCAACCCAAGGTTCTAGATGGTTGTTTTTCAACCATTTGGATAGTCCAATTGAAGATAAATGTTTCTGTTCACAAGGAGGCCTTTGCTAGTATCTGTAAAGTCTGTAGTACTTGGAAAACTTGATTACAAACCAATATTATTTTTTGCATTTTAAGATTTTATGATGAATGCAAATTTTCTAACCATGCAACTATATGAATTCCTATTCTAACGAAGTGTTTGAAAATAAAATTACTGATATAGGGTAGTAACAAATTAATGCAAACTACTAAAAATCTAATTCCTAAATGAAGATGTCATAGTAACAATATGTCTACAAATTAAATTTTCAAAAGAATCAAGAAAGAAACCAATGAAATTAGGAGCAACACGTCCTTAACTCCATTCATGCAATTGTCAAAGGAACTAATGAAAATTGTATGATGTTTCATGATTCATCAAATTGTCCAACCATGGGTACAACCATGGAAAGTGCACACACACGAGATGAATCCCTATGCAAAACTAGTAGGTGATCTTTTCTCCGATTTGTCACAACTAAGGAATTATGCTATGAAATCTGACAAACACTAGAAACTAAATAAGTCATATGAGCATTTAAACACAATAAGACAATTGACTCCATTGCTATTCATGAACATGAAATTCATAAAGGAAACACACATTCCAACAAGAAACACTACACATAGAATGAGAGTACCAATAGCATACTTTATTACATCAAAATACAGACCTTGAATACATATCACATCCTTGAATTTATAGGAAACACTTTCCTTCATGCAATTTTTTGTACTAGCACTTTTTCCTTGCCAAAAGCATGCTAAAAACACTAATTTTGTGAAAACTATGTACAAACTCACTCCTAACATAGTGCTAAGTAGGCCTGCACTCTTATTTCTATTCATTAAATGGTGCATGAGCCTTTACTTGAGTTAAAATTGACATAGAAGGAGATCAGGAGAGAGAGGACTTCACGTGGAACTCAAGCTTTTGGGAGCTTCTAAATATGAGAACTCATCATTCTCCATGCATTTCCATTAGTTAAACTTCTGTCAAACTTGCAAAAACACAATTTTCGTGCATGAAAACACCCATAGATTGAAACTGGTTGTTAATTGTTGACGCAACTACAAGTTATAAAAAATCACCACACCTGCGAAGCTATGGAGTAGTGCACCTGTGAATCTATGGAGTTGCATACTTGCGCCTCTATGCACCTTGGGGACCTTGTACTTCCACACACCCAAGACTTTCAAAATTGCAAAGTTGTGGACTCGCGAAGTTGTGCACTTGCGGACCTTGCACTTCCTCACACTCAAGACTTTGAAAATTCTGAAGTTGGGCAACTATGCAACTTGGGAACCTATAGAAGGTCCCAAGGTGAGCAAAACACCAAAAAAAAGCAAAGTTCCCTTCTTTGAGAACGATTTTTGGGTTTTTCTTAGTAGGGCTCTAGGAGCACTCCTAGGTATTTATTTTCTCAATTTTTTTGATGATTTTTGTGCTCCTTATAGTCCAACATTCCCATGGACTTGAGCTTCCTATGCTTCTTTGATTTGAACTTTTAAGGTGCTCGTGTTGAATCTGCACGTGCAATGACATTGTTAGTAGCCTTTTTTTTGAAAACAACTGGATTAACCTAGTTATGATATTAGTTATGAATTTACACTCAGTCTAATGGATCCCAAATGTCACCATTAAGCTCTAGGAAAGATGCAAACAACACTTAGTGCAAAATAATCGAGAAAATCTACCAAAACTATACAAAATCTTAGGTCTTCTTGGAGAAAATTTCTTTCCCCTAACTCAGAATTATGAACCGTTTACTACCCAACACATACATGGACCTTGCAGACCTGCTTAAGTGCGTAGGGCGCCCCCAAAGTAAGAATGGTTTGGGGGGGGGGGAGGAAGAATACACACTTATGGAGGTGTGCAAGTGCTAAAAAACACTTAAAGTAAAACTTGGAAAATCAACACAAGATGAAATTAATGACATTGACCCAAAGACCTACTCGGCATGACCCATAGCTTCTTGACCATAGAGGTCCCAAAGAAGTGACCATAATCTAACAGATCAAGGAAGCAACAGATGCAAGGCGAGAACAAAAGAAGGGGGTCCCCATTTGCAAGATTGGAAATGGGATGTGTGTTGTAGAACCACAGTAGGTTCTTCTGTTACCTATGCTACAATTAGGAAGTCTATCACTGTACTAGATATTTTACACTTTTTTGTTGTTCTAATATGGTCTGGGGCTGATGCTCTTGCTAATCTTGATGTTGCTAATGTTTCACATGATGTTGTTGTGGTAAAGATGCATGTTGTTGCAGATGTTTCAAATGATGTTGTTGTGCCATAGATGCATGCTATCTCTTCTATTGGGGGAAGTATTATTTTTCTTGGTGCCAGCCTTTCTATTGTCCCTGCTTCTCTAGAACTAGCTACCCTTGTCTTGGTGGGGTTTGGTTGTTTTACGAACCCAAGCTCATGGAAAGATGAGGCTACAAAGTTTGAATAAGGATGTATTACCATCAAAGGAAAACACTCAAAAAATCATTGACATGACCTTGAGATCCCATAAGAAGGGATCAAAGGGGAAATCTTAGGTTTTGTTTGTTTCTTGTTTTGGGCAATCAGTAGATTTTTTGTTCCATCTCTTTTGTACTGCCATTTTTGTTTTGGTGAACAAGTTTACTTCTTGGTTCCCTATTTCTTGGTTTTGTCATGTATTGTTTGTGTCCTACTTCTTTTTGTAGAGCTTATTGCTTATCTTTTGTTGTTGGGTTGCAAGGCTCTCTGTTTAAAACCTTCTTTGTTTAGGATTCTAGGATTCCTTAAATTCTTGTTGTCATTTAGTTAAAAACATTGTGACACCATGATTTTTATTATAGAAACCCCGCTAAGAGAAAAACTACAATAGGGATGAACCCACAAATTAATCTTCTAAAAATAATACCCTTTTGAAGGATTTAGTACAAATAAATGCATTTTCATACAACCTCACAACACAGAGCTTACTACTCAAAGTACAGATAGAAGATACAATTCATTGTATAATTACAAATTTATAATCAATGAATGAACAATATCAAATATCCCTACATAGTCCTAGTCTACTTCTATAATAACTTTGCCTTATTGTATTTCTACGCTCTTCCAACTGAACTGTCACACATTCACCATCTTTATTCATCACCTAATAATGATAATTGGCTCTCACACTCTTAGATCATCTAAGAAGCTCAATCTTATATACCAATCATCACTAACTTGTTCTTCATTGGTCAACCCAAAAATAGAGCACAAGGTACATGCTGGATTGACCCAAAATAATGCACAAATCTCCCTCCTAAGCTTTCTTATTATTACACACCTATTCTATTATGTTGGATCCATCATTAGAATCACAAAGACACCTTCATCATTGACCTATTAGGATCATCGATCAACCTAATTGCTATTATCATTGTTGTGCCTTGCTTGCTAGTAAGTTGATACTCAAATCATCATGAGTATTTCACCATTTATCATTAGCTACTATACAACTACAATTTGGTTAAGTAGACCTCTCTCACGATCCTCCTAAGATCACATCACGATACTTATTTGTATTGACTTGTATCGAAGAATTCTTCGAAGCCTACTCATCATTCTTGTTCTATCATACTTAGTCATTTATGCCTTTAGACCTTTGATAACTATCAATGAAGCAAATAAACCTTATAAAACATGTTGCGTTCCCATAAATAACAACATACAAGCTATAACACAATGTATCTTTCCAAAATGAAGTCTAGAATTAGGCACATTGTCATAGGTAAGGTGACTTGTTATTGCTTGTGTTCATGAAGGATAAAGAGGTGGCCTATACAATATCTTGTCTAGGACGTAAATAGGGTTGGGGTAAGTGGTGAGGAATAATTCCAAATTGGTGAAGTGGACCCTTATATTCATCCTTTTCTTGTTCATAATGTGTATGAGAATCTTGAAGTTTGTAGCATGGATGCGAGTAAAGGCCTCAGTTTCATCGAGGATTAATAATGCAAAAAAGAGCCTAAATGTCGACAAGGCCATCAAAGGGAAGCTTGAAGGTGAAAGTGAAAAAGGAATGAATTTGGCATGGAAGGGCCGTCAAAGCAAGAATAATAATGGCTTGTCTACAAGGTTCTCACCTAAGTTTTCATGTATGGGGTTGTGTGTGGACTCAAGCTTTCCCTTTCAATCTCGTCTTTTGAGATCATAATGCCATATCAAAAGGAGTGGAGGGCTTTACCTTTTTTCCTTTTACTGTGGTCCACCCATCCTCCACCAAACCAACAACCTTCTGCTACACAAAGTTAGTAACATCACAACCATCCCCCAAAACCTCCGTAGCTAGGAAAGGGACCTTGGTAGAAGAAGGGACAACAACGTCTTGACATAGAATAGAAACATCTAGAGATGGAGCCACAGGAGGGGCAATAGTCGAATCACCATAGACAAAATCCAAAAGAGGGTGAACAGAAGAGGTCACCACCATTTGGGCAACAATTGTACCATCAGAGACAACAATTGAGTCCACTACCAAAGTGTTCTGAGAAGAGTCACCATTCCTAGCAGAGGGGGCTTTCTAAATTATGTAGTGATCATCCAAAACCCCTTCCATCAAGAAGGAGACTTCTTCGATCTAGATTTTTCAGAGGAGCAGCAAGCAGTGAGGTGGCCAGTCTTGTGGCATTTCCTGCATTAGAAGGGGATACCCTCATAATCAAGAAGCTGGATCCAAGATCCAAATAAAGTGGCCAACATAATCTTTGCAAGGAGTCCCTTGGAGACATCAATCTCAACCAGGATATGAGCATACATTGTTTGAAACACATTGGAAGATGCAGTATCAACTAGCAAGAAATCCCTGGGGGCATCCCCCATCGCCTCCAGGACTGAATCCAACCATAAGTGAAGGGGGAGATTCGACAACGTGACCCATAGAGGGATCTTATTAAAGGATTCTGTCGATGAGTCAAAATCTTTATACCAAGGTTTAGCCATCAAGGGGAACTTCTCCCCCCATGAGAAACCATGACGCAAGATGGCATTGTTGGCATTATGTTGTATTTGTCATTTGTGACAACACTTATTTGATTCTGAATGCTTACCGAGCTCATCACTCAGTCCACAATTTATTCCGAGCATTCAATGGTTACCTTGTAAGTTTAGCAGTTAAGCAGTTCACACCGAGTATTTCTGAAGCTACCGAGTGAATGGACAGTTCAGTAGTTTATACCGAGCTTATAGTGTTCACCGAATAGATAATGGTTACCGAGCTTCACAATATCTACCGAGTCATCAATTTGCATGATATGAAATCAGTTTCTACTAAGTAATGGATGTGTAGTGTTTACCGAGTGACATCAAGGTAAATGAAGGTTTTAGTACTCACCAAGTGACACTATATCTACCGAGTCTCCAATGGTTATCGAGTTCCAAGCTACGTCATGTGATTATTATGGACCATGCTTCTACTTCTACTGAGTGCATGATGATGCCGAGTAATGCAGTGGATGTCAAGTATCAGAAGGTCACCGAGTCAGCTTGAAGAGCCCGAGTTTTCTACTGTTTGGCCAACTCAATAATGTTTTGTTTACTTGTGTTTTAGCCAACCTTGCAATTGTAATTATTGGAATGGTATATATGTAATGTATTGTATCATTTGCAATGTATTAATAATAATGTCATGAGTATGTTAAGAAGTGGACATGTAATGTTTTGAGAAGAGTGAATGCGAATCAGCAGCAGAGCAGATTTTTCAACAAGGTCATTAAAGAGCAGCAAAGACATATCAGTCACAAGAGGTGATCTATACTTCAAGATCTATTCAATAATCAAGTTGTAACTGAGATCTACTGTTTCATCTTGACAGGTGATTCAATTTTCTAAATCCTTGAACAGGGTAGACTTAACAGTGT
This sequence comes from Cupressus sempervirens, assembly GCA_028749045.1. Taxonomy (NCBI): domain Eukaryota; kingdom Viridiplantae; phylum Streptophyta; class Pinopsida; order Cupressales; family Cupressaceae; genus Cupressus; species Cupressus sempervirens. Next base: position 140,669,319 of record CM053785.1, on the reverse strand, counting down.
TTGTATAAATCTCCTAATAGAGTGCATACTTCATTGCTTGTTTATAAAACCTCTAACAAGGTGGACCTAGCAGTCCAAATTGCTCTTAATAGGGCAGATCATCAGAAGTGGTCAATGTGAGCCCTAACAGGCCAACTTTATACTGCAGTAGTGAAGTTTTGTGGGTATCATCCCCACCCTAGTTTTAGTTTCTATTTGGAAGGTTTCTGGGTCACCAAAATACTGTATTTATGTGTTATGAATGTTTTCTCATGCATGCAGTAGATTAAATGAATGAATGGTGAATGATTCATATGGTTAAGTGTTGAATTAATTTAAAATTTTTTGAGGTTATTGATTCACCCCTCCCCTCTTAGTAACCTAGCTAGTTTTGATTATTTCCAACAATTAGTATTAGAGCATTGTGCTTCTTAGGATAAAGTTTGACAACTTGAGCAAAGATCAAGGTCAATGGAGATATTCAGACTTGACAAACCTATTGAGAATGAAAAGCTAGATTTGGAAATGGCCATAACTCAACTCAAGGAAGCAAAGGTGCATCTTTCCCAATCTCTGAAAAGAAGGAACTTGAAATAAAAATGAATGACCATCAGTATGTTGAAGAAAAGATTGAAGACTTTTTCCCATCAAGCAGTTCAGATGAAGCTAATGAGGCAATCAAAGAGCTCCTAGTAAAGAATGGCTCTCTGCAAGAAGAAGTAAGAAAATTGAAAAGAGAACAAGAAGTTTAGTCAACAAGAATGTGTGAAATATTGGAACAAAGGAATAAGGAAATTGAAGACTTGGAGGCAAGGAATAAAGAAAATCAAAATCAATCCCTTTAGCAAGAAAGCCTTATCAATCAGCTCTCCAATGCAAATGAGGAAATCATGAATCTAAGATCTGAAAATGAAAATTTAAGGAATGATCTAATCACTGAATGACAGATCAATGAAAGATTGAAAACTGATCTAATCTCTAAAAAGCAACTCAATGAAAGGATGATGAAATCCCAAGTAGACATGGATCAATTGAATCAATAAACTGAATAGAATCTTAATAGACAAAAAGGTAAAGAAGGACATGGTTACAAAGAAGAAGGTGAATCTTCCAAACAAGGTGCCCAAAGGAATCAAAGACCTACTTGTAATCACTGTGGTAAGTTAGGTCATACATCAAACAAATGTTGGAGCAATGGAAAGGAAAAATTTAATAAAAATGCTACAATTGTAGTAAACATAGTCATAAAGCTAAGGAATGCAAGGAGAAACCGAAATTTGAAGGTAAATGTCACAAATACAAGAAATAAGGTCACAAGGCATCTGAATGCCGATCCAAACCATTCAATCCAACTGAACAAATTGTCAAAGCAATATTTGGTTGGGATTACAACATTTGGTGTAGATGTCACTATTGTGGAGAATACGAACACATTGGCATAGACTGCACAAGGCATCACTTAAGAAAAAGAGATTCAACAGTAAGATGTTACACATGCATTGAAATTGGTCATATAGCTAAAAATTGCATGAACATAGGAAGAGTTGAAGATGAGAAGAAAGCTAAAGATGATAACATCAGGAAGCAGATGAGACAGCGGTGGATTCCTAAATCTATCGAGTAGAACAATCCAAATGATGGCAATGTCACTCAAGAAGTGGGTGACTCCACCATTTCCAATTAGATTCCTTAAGAAGGGACAGGAACTGCATCTTCAAGCTATATCTCGAATAGTTCCAAATGGAAGAAAGAAAAAGATCCAAATCAGTATATTAGATACAAAAGGATTACATGAGTATAGTTCATATTGAGCAAGGTTAGTCATAGACTCAACTGAGCTAGGTCAGGAGCAATGTAAATTGTGTTTGATCGCCAAGTTACAAGTTTCTATTGAGCTAGTGAGTGGATGACAGTCTATCATGCACTATGTCAGTATGGTACCTAGCATTAATGAAAAAAATTCATAAAAAAGGGCAGAATTTGACTCCATTTTTCACTGCATCTTTAGTATTCGCAGAGCAAAGAGATTTCTAGGTGCACTCAAGCGACTCCAAGCGATTTCGAGCGAATTTGCAGATAAGGAATATTGTTTGAAAATTTCTTTCACTTACAGAGCATCAATGGCATCCAAAAGTACCAGCTGTAGCAAGGCGAAAAGAGGTTCATAGATGTTGGTCAAGCATGTAGAGTGGAAAGCGTCGAATTTAAAAATAGTTCCAACAATGGCAGAGGCACTCGACCCTAATGGTGCGCAATCACAAATTCCACCAAAGGTACTTTTGATTAACAATATTTGCACTCATTTTAAGCGTTCAATCCAGGAGATAGGAACCCTAGAAATGGATAGTGCTTTAGAGGAAATGCATGTTGATGGCTCATTGAAACTCGAGCACAAGCACTTAGAAACAAAAGGGTTGACACACATCACACACTTGCCAAGAAGTTTTCAGATAAAATGGATTAGGTATATTCTTAGCCGCATTCATAATGGACAGTTATGGTTGGAGTAGCCTGTATTGATCACCAAAAAGATGATTCACAAAATTACTAGCCTTCCCATTCTGAGCAAAGAAAAATCCACCAAAACCCTAGGCTGTGAAGAACTCTAGAAGAAAACCCTAGCCGAGTAGCACCATTTCTAATGTGGAGTTGAGGTTCAGAATTCATGTAATTGCCCATAAGATTTATAGTTCTAGTCATTTAAACAACATGCCATGTAAGGCAGTGGACTTAACATTCTAAGTTGTAAAGAAAAACATGGAATTTGACCTGTCAGAACTACTACTAAAACAATTAAACAAGAATATGGACAACATCCAAACATCAAAGAACAATCCCTGCAAATTTGGTTCTTTGTTGACGTGGCTTTTCTTTTATGTGCAAAAATTCTTTCCATCCAAAGGTTCTATTGTATGGAGAAAGGATGTTCCCATTTTGTATCAGATAAATGAGTTTATTGCAGAAATGGGTGTAAATTTTGATAGTATAATGGACAATTATTTTGAAGATTTCAAAGAAAGAATGAAAAATAGGTTCAGGATTCCTCCTAAGCTTGTTGAGGATTATAAAGATGATGTATGTTTCATGGTTGACTATGATAGAGTATACATTTAGGCAGTTAGGCCCCAAGTTGCATGGGTGAAACCTCTGCCTTATGAGGTCAATATTGATGAAACCAGGGACATCATTGAAGCACTGGTAAATGAGCCTGTAGATCCCAAGCAACCAGTATTCGACACATTTGATGAGGCAAAAACTAGAATAGAACTAGAAATCAACCTACCTCAAGCAATTAGCAAAGGCAAGAGGAAAATTGCAAAGATGAAAACTGCCACTAGTCCCTTAATGCTTACCAAGGGAAAAGGAGAGGATGAAGAAGAAGAAGAAGAGAAAGAATCAAAAAAGGAGGTAGAGCCAGCTAAAAAGAAAGGGAGGGTTATCATTACTAAACCTCCAAAGGCCTCCACAATTGTTTTCACCAAGAGAGGCAAAGGAAAAGGCAACGATGAAGTTATGTTCAACAAGCCCCAACTTACCTTCCAAGAAAGGCTGAAACAAATGGAAGAAGGAGCTGGCATCACAAACTTCAAGGCTTTAAAGTTTGAAACCAGAATTGATGCCGAGAAGATGCAGATTGAGGAGTTGGTACTCACCAAAATGGGAAAGTGTAAGTATTCCCCAGACTATATTTCTCCTCAAATCTCAAAGGAATTACTGGTGAGATTACAACTAAGGTGGGATTCAGTTGCACAAACAGCCAAGGATATCTATGAACAATCCTTGAAGAAATTATTTCCAAATCTTACTGATGCAGAAGTGAAGGCAGCCATGAAGAATAATGAAGGTAAAATGATGATCAGATTCCACACATGTTTGATTTTAACTAAGGATATTGAGCATGTTGTAAGAGATGCAACAAACATGTGGAAGAATATCTATCATCTACATAAGCCTAGTGATGATCTAGTTGAGATCAAGGATGATGATGGTGACAGTGATGATGATGAAGATGATAACACTCCTTGTGCTACTATTGATGTTGAAGACTATCAGGCACTAAGGGTTGATGATGAAGAGAAAGAGGAAGAAGCTAAAGAGGAAGACAAGGAGGAAGTAGATGAAGAAGATGACCCAATGAAAATTGTAGCAGAAGTCATTGCTTCCCTTCCTCACTCTCCACCTAAGCCAGCAACATCATCAGGGTTGGAGTCAGCTTCAACAGGATTGATTGCAACTACATTAGAAATATCATTTGCTCATGCTACCTCACAGCTCCAGGTATCTTCAATGGAAGTATTAGTTACTTCATCTATTGAGTTGTATCCCTCTTCATCAGCACCCGAGCAATCCATCTCAACAGTATGCATAGCTGTCAGTTCTATAATTATATCATCTTCTTTTGCACCATGTACAGTAAGTTTTCCAGTTTATTCTACAATTTTGTCTACCATAGCTTTAACTGCACCAATTTTTTTTCCAGTTAGCTTTTCAATTGTAAATATTCCAACTTGTACATTACCTATTGGTACATCATTTTTGGGAGGCACATCAATTTTGGATACAGTCGGTACTTCTCTTAGTTTTCCTTTAGTTGGACCAATTCAAGTCTTTTCTGCTACTCCAACTACATCAACTATTGTTTCTGTTTCTAAATCCAAGGAAGTAAGCACTGAAGTAAAACCAAAGACTCCTCTAAAACTTCTTCTTACTGGTAGGGCAATTGATGAAGATATAGACTTGGATAAAGAAATTATTATCCCTAAGATAGATTTGGACACTACCACAGCCAATGAAATGAGACTAGTCAGTCAACTTTTAGAGCAAAAGGAAAGAAAGAAACAACTAAGGGAAGAGAGAGATAGAGAATTCACAATAATTGAGAATGCCAAAAACATAATTACTGAGGCTATAGGTGTTGATGTTGATTCATCTCAACACATTTTGTTACAATTAGAAGAGGCTGTAAATAAGTTCAATGAGGACACTTCTGGTCAAGAGAAGCTCATTGAGAAAGCAGAGAAGAAATTTGACAATAAGGTGCTTGAGCATATTGCAATAAATCAGGTAGAATTATCCACAATTCTGAGCAACCTTGAACAATCCTTTACAAATGTAACATTACTTTTTGGCAAGCTTTTTGATGTTACCGAGTATACCAAGGATATTAAGGAGAAATCGAATAAGATTGATATGGACATGAAGGCTAGTGCTCAAAGGTTACAACTTGACCCTAGTTCAAGCTCATCACATCACATGAAGGTGAAATGCAAGCAGAGCTACCCATAGAAGAAGCTAGGATTAGGTCCACACTAATTGACATCCAGAATATGATCCTTCCAGTTATGGACCCAATGCAAAAACATATTTCATATTAAAAAACATTGGTCCAAGACAACAATTTTTCAATAGCAGATCATATGATTGAGCTTTCTGCAGAAGTTCAAGTGGCACTCTCCACCTGCAAGATTTTGCAAGATAATTGAATTTATTGTATATACCCTTTGCCATTATTGTAAAAAAGGGGGAGTATGAGATGAACAAGGAGAGAGAACAAGGGGAATAAAGAGACTTGTGGAGAAATAAGGAAGAAAATAGATTGATATATGTATAGATGAAAGCTATGTATATATTATGCCATATGTATGGGAGAGATATGTAACACATGTATATACATCAACTTTATAAAGATCAATTTTGAAAAATCAAAAATCAGAATGTCAGTGAACATAAGTTTTGGCTCATAAGTGTTTTTGTCACTAATGTCAAAGGGGGAGATTGTTGGCATTATGTTGTATTTGTCATTAGTGACAACACTTATTTGATTCTGAATGCTTACTAAGATCATCACTCAGTCCATAGTTTATACTGAGCATTCAATGGTTACCTTGTAAGTTTAGCAGTTAAGTAGTTCACACCGAGTATTTCTGAAGCTACCGAGTGAATGGACAGTTCAACAATTTATACCAAGCTTACAGTGTTCACCAAAAATATAATGGTTACTGAGCTTCACAATATCTACCGAGTCATTAGTTTGCATGATATGAAATCAGTTTCTATCGAGTAATGGATGTGTAGTGTTTACCGAGTGACATCGAGGTAAATGAAGGTTTCAGTACTCACCGAGTGACATTATATCAACCGAGTCTCCAATAGTTACCGAGTTCTAAGCTACGTCATGTGATTAGTATGGACCGTGCTTCTACTTCTACCGAGTGCATGAAAATGCCAAGTAATGCAGTGGATGCCGAGTATCAGAAGGTCACCAAGTCAACTTGAAGAGCCTGAGTTTTCTATTGTTTGGCCAACTTAGTAATGTTTTGTTTACTTGTCTTTTAGCTAACCTTGCAATTGTAATTATTGGAATGGTATATATGTAATGTATTGTATCATTTTCAATGTATTAATAATGTCATGAGTATGTTAAGAAGTGGACATGTAATGTTTTGAGAAAAGTGAATGGGAATCAGCAGTAGAGCAGAGTTTTCAACAAGGTCATTAAGCAGCAGTAAAGATATATCAGTCACAAGAGGTGATTTGTACTTCAAGATCTATTCAACAATCAAGTTATAAGTTAGATCTATTGTTTCATCCTGACAGGTGATTCAGTTTTCTAAATCCTTTAATAGGGTAGACTTAACAGTCTTTGTATAAATCTCCTAATAGAGTGCATACTTCATTGTATGTTTATAAAACCTCCAAAAAAGTGGACCTAGCAGTCCAAATTGCTCTTAACAGGGCAAATCATTAGAAGTGGTCAATGTGAGCCCTAACAGGCCAACTTTATACTGCAATAGTGAAGTTTTGTGGGTATCATCCCCACCCTAGTTTTACTTTCTATTTGGAAGGTTTCTGGGTCACCAAAATACTATGTTTATGTGTTATGAATGTTTTCTTATGCATGCAGTAGATTAAATGAATGAATGGTGAATGATTCATATGGTTAAGTGCTAAATTAATTTAAATTTTTTTGAGGTCATTGATTCGCCCCTCCCCTCTCAGTAACCTAGCTAGTCTTGATTATTTCCAACAAGCATTTCTATCTTCAGTAGTATCAAATTTCACAATGAAAAAACCCCTTGCCACAAGGTATATCTGAGCTATTTCTGAAATGAGGGACTCCCAAACATGGGTAATCCAGGCGTGCAGCTCTGATAGAGATGGCTAGAAACCCTTTAAACAAAAGATAGCAGCAGTAGAGGAGAAATCATCCACATAAATGGAGATCTCATCAATAATATCAGGCTCTAAATCAATCAATATCGGGTTACTTACAACAATTGGCATAGGATCATGAAGCCTCAAATGATCAGTTTGACCTCCAATGCCAGCCTCATAAGCGGCAACATCAACATAAGAGATGATAGATCTACCTACAACACCACGAGGTGGAACAATAGTCGACCCAATAGGAAAAACCATAGAGAGGTTGCCAAAACTAGCATCAAAAGCTTGGGTGGGAGAGGACAGAGTATGAATCCCATCCAAGGCATCGCCGTGCAAGATAGAATCCAGAGAAAAAGACACCAAGCCAACCCCAGCACCTACCATGCCCTTGGAAGAGGCCCGCACAAAATCCTGGTCAAAGGCAGAAGTTGGCCCAAGAGCAGATGTCCGTGGAGGCAAAGAAGTAGATGCAGATGCAGTCACAGACGACATTATTCAAGGTTGATTTTCCACATAGTTGTCTATGTTATCATTATTAGAATTTTCAACAAAACAAAGTTATGTAAATAAATACTAAATCTTTGAGGAATAACTTTATATTATATTGTTTTCAGTATATAATTGTATGTGAGAGTAATAATGTGTTGTTAAAAAAACTCATGTAGAGATTTAGAAATAAAAATATGATGAAAAAATCGAGATGTTTAAATAACTTACCTAAATTTAATGTAAGATGTTGTGGAGATAAATCTTCTTATACACACAAACTTTATATGATTGAAAGAGGGGAGAAAGTTTATAAATATATCTGTGTAAATATAATTGTGTTTTGTATCTACTTTAGATTTTCCTCAATTAAGACTTCTCCCATAATTGTATGGCTAGATGAGGACAAGAAAAATATACAGTTTAACTACCTATTGAGATAAAAAAAGATAATTTAGAGCCTTGTGAAGGACCTTAACATAAATAGAGTTCAAATATATTGATTTGAAAAAAAGTAGAATCTCAACCTTGGCTATTACGAAAGTCAACTTTACAGGGATAAATAAGAGTGGTGTTTTCGTAATTACATATATAATTTTACTTTGATTATTGTCATTGATGATAATAGAGATTACAAAAGAGACATTTTCTATGGATGATTTTTATTCCTAGAAAAATTTAGGGACGAGGAGATGGTTATATTGAAGAAAAACCACGCATGAGATATTGTATCTATACCAAATGGTGAAAAACATATTGGTCATACATGATTATTTAAAAGATTAGTTATGGTGGTAGTGTTAAGAAGTAAAGACTAGATTAGTTGTAAATGATCATTATTAGGCCAGTGAAATTGACAATGATGATTTTTTCCTCACTTTATACAATAAAATTCATTTCTACATGTATTATCTAATGCAAGACTCTTTTATCTTGATATTAAGTTGTTAGGATTAAACTACGAACATAAATAACAATTACATGCAAATATAAACAATAACAAAATATAATAGATCACACAGAAAAGAACACAAGGCACCAATATTTAACATGGTTCACCTAATCCCTGGGCTACGTCCACCAAACAACAAGTCTGATATTATTACGATCCAGTGATTACAATCTGATTACAATCCGTAATCCCTTACAACTCAATACTGTCGCAAGAACCAATTTCGCATCACCACAATGAAACAATCCCTAATCCTAAGCCCTTTTATACAAGTATTTTTATGCCGCTTTAGGGTTACAACATGTTAGCCATATGTTGGTCATACATCGACCACGACCCAATTTTTTTTTTGGGAACCCCAAAGAATTTATGAAGTATGTATAGTACTTCCCTGATCAGTCACCACAAACTAACAATCTTCCACTTGGGGACTAATCAAACTTCACACTAGACAACAATCTCCCACTTGGAAACTGATCCTGTAGCAATATCGCTACCACATGGGGCTCCCATTGAACCAAACTACCTTGGATTGTGATGTTCAGTGATTGTTATTCAATCTAGAAGACCAACCGAAGCTAAAGAGGAGTTCAACTTCTCCCTTGTTACTACCTTTGTAAACATATCCTTTGGATTGTCATCTGTATGTATCTTGTCTAACTTTAACTGTCCATGCTCCAAAATTGACCGAATGAAATGGTACCACAACTGCATGTGTTTGGTCTTTGAATGCAGAGCTGAATTCTTCGCAAGATGAATGTCACTTTGACTATCTATAAACAAATAATTATTCTTCTGAGGATGTCCCAATTCTTCTAAGAAGAACTGAAGCCATATCATCTCCTTGGCTGCCTCTGTAGCAGTAACATATTTTGCCTTTGTAGTGGATAAAACATTAACCTTCTGTAACCTAGAAACCCAGCTCACGATTGCCCCACCAATAGTAAAGACATAACTTGTAGTACTCTTCCTGGTATCAATATTCCTTGCCAAATCTGAGTCAACATATCCCTGTAAATTAGTAGTAGAGCCCCCAAAGTGTAAATGCTTATTGGATGTTCCTCTCAAATATCTGAGAATCCATTTGATTGCATTCCAATGCTCAATTCTTGGATGACTCATATACATGCTAACGACTCCCACTACATGTGCAATATCTGGCCTAGTACATACCATAGCATACATCAAGTTTCCTATAGCTGAAGCATAGGGCACCTTGGACATTTTTTTCTCTTCTTCTTGTGTCTTCGGACACATTACCTTAGTCAACATCAAATGACCAGGTAAAGGTGTGCCCACAACTTTGGCATTCTCCATAGAGAAACGTTGCAACACCTTCACATAATCAGTCTGAGATAACATCAATGTTATGTTCTTCCTATCTCTGCAAATCTTGATACCAAGGATTTGTTTGGCTGCCCCCAAATCCTTCATAGAAAATGCATGTACTAACTGGCATTTTAGCCCCTTAATGTGATCCATGTTAGACCCAGTTACAAGCATATCATCAAAATATAAACATAAAATAATGTAGGTATCATTATCCAACCTCTTAAAGTAAACATAGTGATCTAAATGACACCTATTGTGTCCATGCTCATGCATAAAATTGTCAAATTTTAGATATCGTTGCTGAGGTGTTTGCTTCAAGCCATATAAACTTTTTTTCAATTTGCACACTAAGTTCTCCTTACCTTTGACCTCAAATCCCCATGGCTGAGCCATATATATCTCTTCATCCAAACCAATATACTTAAAATAGTATGGATAGAAGTCATTTTAACAAGAGAAAATATCTAATCAAAATTGATTCTTTTTTTTTGTGCAAATCCTTTTACAACTAACCTGGCTTTAAATCTTTTCTTACCTCCTTCCTCTTCTTTCAACCTATAAACCCACTTATTTTGTAAAGCCTTTTTACCTACAGGCAACTGGCATAAATCCCATGTCTTATTCTTCAGCAAAGAGTCTATTTTATCTTTCATTGCAGAGTCCCACTGAAGCTTAGTATCCACTTGCATAGCTTCATCATAACATTTGGGTTCACTAGCATTGGTAAGTAAAATTAAATACAAAGAGGGAGAGAATCTTTCTAGAGGTCTAATTTGCCTTGTTGACCATCTAACATTCACCGATGTGTGTGGTATTTGTTGTTGCAATTGTTGCACATTATGAAGAATGGTCGGAACATCATCTTTTGGAGTATCATCCAGCACTACATAATCATTTTATTTCTTCTCATGTTGTTGCAGCAGATCTTTGTACAACACTTTCTCATTGAACATGACATCCTTGCTTCTTACAATTTTATGATTTTCAAAATTCCAAAGCCTATAACCAAATTCATTAATGCCGTATCCAAAAAATACACATTTCTTTGACTTAGCTTCCAACTTGGTTCTATTTTCAGAATCTATGTGAGCAAATGCTTCACAACCAATGTTCTTGAGAAAAGAATAACTCACCTTCTTACCAGTCCATGCTTCCTCTAGAATACCACAACCCAAAGGAGTAGAGAGATCTCTATTAATCAAATATACAACAGTATTGACAACCTCTGCCCACATGTATAAGGGCAACCCAACATGCAACCTCATGCTCCTTGCATGCTCCATTATAGTCCTGTTCATGCATTTAGCCATTCCATTTTCCTGAGGAGTCCTTGGAATAGTTTTCTATCTATGAATACCATTAGTGGAGAAATAATCTTCAAATTCATGACTATAATACTCATCACCATTATCAAATCTGAGACATTTTAATTTCTTACCAGTCTCTTTTTTAACCAAGCATTTCCATTTCTTAAAATTTTGAAATACATCAGATTTTTGTCTAAGGAAATAAATCCATAGCTTTCTAGTTGCATCATCAATAAATGTAACATAATAATGAGAGCCTTCAAGGGAAGATACTTGAGCTAGTCCCCATACATTGGTATGCACAAGCTCTAATTTCTCCTTTTTGTTTTCCTGCCTAGTCTTAACAAAACTCACTCTCATTTGTTTTCCATACACACAACTTTCACTTAAATCCATATTAACACATTTCAGACCTCGTAAAACATTCTTTGAATGAAGTACTTTCATACTTTTCTCACTCATGTGCCCAAGTCTATTGTGCCACAATGTTGTATCAGAATTTACAGCAGCTATTTGTTATCCATACTCAACTGTTCCTAAACATTCATTTTTCTTTGAAACAATTAAAGTAGAAGGAACAATATGATCTGCACAAAGATATAAGGTGCCTCCTTTCACACCTTTTACTACTACAAGGGAACCTTTTGTAACCTTCCAATTTTTATCATTAAAAGTATCTACACAACTCTCATCACCGAGTTGCTCTGCTGAAATTAAATTCCTACTCAACCTTGGAACATGTCTAACCTCGTGTAGTAGCCAATGATTCCCATTCTACAACTGAATCTTGACTTTTCCCTTTCCAACAATCTTACAGGGTTCATTATCCCCCAAATAAACAAGCCCAAAATCCCCTTGGACATAGTCAATGAAATAACCTCTATGAGGTGTAGCATGAAATGAAACACCATAATTTAAAACCCATGAATCATCAATAGTTTCTAAAGATAGAAGAAAATCATCCTCTTTGGATTTGTTACTTACCACATTTATCTCCTTGTCTCCATCTGGTTTATCTCCTTCATTTTTCTTTCAAGTCCAACAATCTTTCTTTTTATGCCTTGGTTTCCCATAGTACTAGTAGTCATTTGGTCCTCTTGATTGAGACCTCCTCCCCTTTGACTTTCCTCTTGATTTCCCATGATTTCTGAAATTATTTCCTCTCTCAGTCATTCTGCCTAGAGGATTTCGTACGAGTTTCCTCACTCAAAATAACACTGATCACATCATCATATTTTAGGGTACTAGATCTAGGAACAAAATTACTCACAGCCATTACCAAGCGATTCTAGCTTTCAGGCAAAGAACACAAAATCAAAAGAGCCCTAATTTCATTATTAAAATTGACACCCACAGAAGATAACTGACTAGTATTAGTATTAAACTCATTTAAATGATCTGTAATAGATCCACCTTTTGCCATTTTCATATTAAATAAATAGTTAATGAGAAATAATTTTTTTGAAGTGAAGGGTTTTTCATACAGTATCGCTAGGGTTTTCATCAACTCTTCTGTTGTCTTTGCTTTTGTAATATTAAATGCCACCAATGGTACCAAACGTAATTGAATGCTTCCAAGTGCCTTTCTGTCTAAAAGATCCCTGATTCTTGCTTTTGCCTTCCAACAACCTCCATTAATCCTTTTGATAAAGATAGTCTTCCATTTGCATCTTTCATAACTGGAAGTTCTGTCCATTAAACCTATCAACCCTCAACTTACCCTCGTCTGCCATCACTCCCACTTGACCATGAGAATCTTACTCAACCGTGAGACTTTCCTGTAGAGGATAACTGAAAAACAACCTCGCTCTGATACCACTTGTTATGATTAAACCACAGACAGAAATAACAATTACAAGCAAATATAACCAATAACAGAAAATAATAGATCACATAGAAAAGAACACAAGGCACCAAGTTTTAACATGGTTCACCCAATCCCTGGGCTATGTCCACCAAACAACAAGTTCGATATTATTACGATCTAGTGATTACAACCTGATTACAATTCGTAATCCCTTACAACTCAATACCGCCACAAGAACCAATTTCACATCACCACAATGAAACAATCTCTAACCCTATGCCCTTTTATACAGGTATTTTTATGCTACTTTAGGATTACAACATGTCAGCCATACGTCGGCCATGACCCAACTCTTTTTTTGGGGTGATGCCCCGAACCCCAAAGAATTTATGATGTATAGTACTTCCTTGATCAAGAACCACAAACTAACATAAGTGAATGAGTGTGAATCTCTCTCTCTCTCTCTCTATATATATATATATATATATATCCTTCATAGTGACACAAAGAAAGATATTTATGTGACATAGCAAAAGAGCTATGTAGAAGATGGTAAAAACTATTAAATTTGTAATTTGATAAAATATAGTTATATGGTATCATATTATATGATATACATCTAAAATTTTGATTCATTTTGTTTCGTTTAGGGTTTCCATGACCCAAATTAGATCACTACATCTACTATAAGATGGATACAAATTGATTCCTTTTTCCTATATGTGTGTGTGTGTGTGTGTGTGTGTACACATATATTTGTATTAAAGTAGAGCAAAAAGCTGAATAACAATAGTAGACACATCTAAGTTACAATATTACAACTCACAAAAAGCTTGTGCCTCAAAAGAGTTCAAAATCCAAGCTAGCTTTAAGTTTCAAAGAGGAATTACTATAAACACCTATACATATGCAACAACTAGTAGTCATTACTTTCATACATTCAGAGTATTCAACATTCATATATAGTCTAGTTAATACAAAAAAATAATCTTGGCACCAAGAGAATGATCTAAAAGAAATGCCCAACAGTGTCCTATCTACCTCCATATCTTGGTAGTGTCTGTTCATGCTACACCTTAGGTCCACCACTGGATCTATCATCAATGCTAAGCTTTTCAATGAATTGGTTTAGGTTGTCAATTTCTCTTTGGTTGAGCATATCCTTGTGAATGGAAAACTATTGGCATGAGACAATGTATTTTTTGTGGATCATGATTTGTCCTTCTCTCATTAGCACCATGAATTTCTCCCTAGAAACCTCCAATGAAGTAGTAACTTGTGACATAATATAAAAATGTATGAGCTTACATCTAAACTTAGTAAGATGCCTCCTTCTCTTTTGAAAAATCTCTCTATTTCTCTCCTTCCAAAGAAACCACAAAACCTCACAAGTAAGAACATACCAAAAAATGTTGTCCTTGAGATCAAAAGACTCTACAAACCCACTTAAGACTTCACTCCATGACATACTAGGCTTGACATTCCACATATGGGAGAACCAAATAAAATAGCCCACACACCTTAGGCAAAAGGACAATAAGAAAAAAGGTGTTCAAAAGATTCAGGAACAAGGCAAAGACCACAAACAATAGGACAACCCAAATCACTAGGACAACCCAAATCATGAGGTAAAGTATTGCCAACAATTTTCTTCAAAAAAATAAACCACCTAAAGCAATAATTTTTAGGTTCACAGGGAGAGTGCCAAACAAGGTTAAAGATAAACTACCATCTAGAGATCAACAACTTCATCCCCCAACTAAGATTCACCCTGTCAAAGATATAACAATCATCTTTAGGCATATTATATATCTGTTTAGTAGAAATATAATTGAAACTAGAACCATCTTTCCATTTGATCCATCTCACATATTGGACACTATTCATGGTGTAACTAGGAAAAAAATTCCCCACAACTTTTCTAATGATAGAGAAGGTTTTTTTTTTGAGTGTTAGGAATGTGACAATTACTAGAGATCTTCTCTCATTTCCCTAATCGAATGCCAACCAAAATGTCTCTAACAAGAGAAATGTCATGTTTAGACCAATTCTTGGCAGAGCAACTTTGAGTAAGAGCCAAAAGCTTACCATTAGCCTCCAACCCCCACCATAAAGATTTATCCATAATTGAGTATGCAGGATGACCCCCACAAGAACCCCTACTTAAGATAAGTAATCTAACCCGAGTCCATTCCTTCCAGATAGATTGGAAAATTTTAGAACCAAACACTGACAACTGAAAGTTACCAAACACTTTGTCAAATAGAGGAACATCAATCCAACTCTTTCCTCTTGTGATTCCTAACCTATCTATATTATTTCTAACCAAAAATTTCCATGGTTCATCTCCTAATACGGCATTTACAATCCATTTGTAGACCATTGCTAAACCATAAGCCTTGAGATCTTTGATACTCAGACCCCCTTTATCCTTGGAAAGGCAACACCGCTCCCACTTTACACAGTGTCTTTTTTTGTTCCCTACACCATCTGACCACAAGAAATCCCTCATAATCTTTCCCAAGTTAGCACTCTAGTAATTAGAAAATAACCAGACAAAAGAAAAATAGATATGATGTGTAGAAAGAGCTCTTCCTAATTACATATATAATTTAACTTTGATTATTATCACGGATGATAACAACAATTACAAAAGAGACATTTTATATGGATGATTTTTATTCCTAGAAAAAGTTAGGGATGAGTAGATGGTTGTATTAAAGAAAAACCACACATGAGATATAGTATCTATACTAAACGGTGAAAAACATATTGGTCATACATGATTATTTAAAAGGAAGATTAGTTATGGTGGTAGTGTTAAGAAGTAAAGGCTAGATTAGTTGTAAATGATCATTATTAGGCCGATGAAATTGATTATGATGATTTTTTCCTTACTTCATAGAATAAAATTCATTTCTACAGAAAGAGATTTATGTGGCATAGCCAAAGAGCTATGTAGAAGATGGTAAAAACTGTTTAATTTGTAATTTGATAAAATATAGTTATATGGTATCATATTATATGATATGCATCTAAAATTTTGATTCATTTTGTTTCGTTTAGGGTTTCCATTACCCAAATTAGATCACTACATCTACAATAAGATGGATACGAATTGATTCCTTTTTCATATACTACATGTTAATGATATTATGTTTTTGATAATAATAAGGGTGTGATTTATTAGTTGAAGCCTCATATTTTGGTATAATTTAGATAAAATTATAGGATATTAGATATATTTTCATTATAGATATAAAAAGATAGAGAAAACCAAATATTTAGTTGCAATAAAATAATTTGTTGACTTAGTATTGGACAAACTCAACGAGTTTTGTTCTTAATGGGAACTAAATTGTTGAGTACTATGCAGGAGATGGCTTCATTTCCTTATGCTATTTCTATAGGATCTTTATGTATATTATGATTTTGCTAAATCAAATATTGCCTAGGTAGTGGATTCTTGAAATGCAGTTTGGTTAATCCTAGATAAAATCATTTATTCAAATATTTATGAGGCACTTTTAAGTACATTATGTGTTATGATGACGAATTTAAAAGGTATAAAAAGTCTTAGGTCTTTGTAATCAAATTGGTAAAGAGATGTCAATAGTAGATGGACTAGTGGATATATGTTCAAGTCATTTTAGAGGCAAAATTAACTTGATAAGTAAGTGATATATTGTGGCTATTTTGTACATCATATAGTTTAAATGACATAACACCTACTCATTCTTGTATGGAGGTCATGTGAACTTAGAAACTATTTTAATGTGGTTGGAATTAGGGAGCTATTAGATTTTTTTTTTGTGATAGACATGTGTTGTGTCTAGAAACAATCACACCATTTCTCGTAAGGAAAGAACAAATTGAGAATAATATTTTTATAAAATTATAAAGTATGAGAGAAGGCCAATAAGAAAAAATGATATTGTGTTTGTTTTTCATATGCATTGATCAAGATAGTAAACACAAAAAACTAGGTTTTTTGAGTATGGGCTTCTTGACCCCTAACAATTAGAAAATAGCGTTGGTAGTCCCTTTTCTATTGTAAAGGGTTAAAAATAGTACCTAGAATAATGTTAATAAAGGATTTTCAAGATTGTATCCAAATGTTAAGAGAACACAAAAATTCAAGTTATAGAATAAAATAAACCCTTTTTTTTGTCTATATAGATTATTATTTTTATTATTGGGATAAATCATAAATGAAATTTGATTCATGAGGGTGTAGATTTGTTTAAAATCTACAATTACAAGGAGGTGATCAATTAGACTCTCAAATCAAGATATTTGGCCTAAAAAAGACAGGCCTCCCACAATGAAAAGGTAAAAACATCTATGGTGTACATAGGAGTTGTAAAGGTTATTCTTGTTGACCCATTAATGATGCATGTACGCCACACCATTAGGGATCTTTGAATAAATACAATGGATCCAAGTGAAAAACCTAAGTTGGTTAGTGGATTATGACGAGTCTAAGGAAGGTGGAAGGAAGATGTTTCATTTTATCTTGTGGACTCATCTTGGAGATCAAATGTTCTATTTCTAACCAAGGATTTGGGTTACATATTTTAGGTGGGTTTAGTTCATGGCTTCCTTATTACCATTTTATAGTTCCATATATTCCTTCTCATATTTATTGACTTCTTTAGTAAGATTTTGTAGTTGCTATTATACTACTTGAGATAGAGTGTGAGGTTTTAGTCACATGATTTTATTCTATGTAATATCGAAATATTGATGTACATGATGGTTCCCAAACAATTTTGAAACTTTATTTTATTTTATAGAGAATGAATTAATAAAATTATATTCTTCAAAAAGGAAAATTTTTGTGTACATTTCCTATAGTTCTACCTATCCTACTATATGCTCATTTTGGTGCATTCAACTCTATCTAAAAAATTATTACACATTTTCCCATACACTTTAGGTTTATGACATCTCCATGTCTAGATCTTCTTTTCTTACATCACGTCTATTATTACATTGTCTTAGGTCAATAAAATGGATCCAATACAATCCCGTATCTATTGATTTGACCCATAAAACATCATAGTTCAAAAAATCATTTTTTTTTTTTTGGCATCTTACCTATTTATTCTCACAATAAGTAGACTTGATACATATTTTTCCTAATTTATTGCTAAATAATAATATTTAAAGTCATTTGGCAGTATTCAAGAGGTACTCAAGTAAACATTCACATTTATGACAGGAGCATGCTATAAACACTCCATTCAAAGTATCTATGATATAATTATTTTACTCATATCATTCTTTAGCATTTACATGCTTGAAACATAATGTCTTTGATCTTTTTCACAACTATAAAGCCAATTTTTTCTAGGGTTTGACATTGAAGAAATGGTCTCTTAATGATAAAAAACAACAATGAGCTTGGTGAATTAGCTAGGAAATGAGTGCACATTGTACTAGATCAAATCATACATAAGAAAGTAACATTTATCATGAATTCAAAACATCATAGAGGTGTTGATCAACAATTCTTGTTATTCTCATCTTTTATTATGACAATTTCAAACTTTTCACATTGTACAAATCAATACATGCCAATGCTACAATCTCTCTAGAAAAATCATTTGTCATTCAAAAATTACAAAATAAAAAAAGTCAATCATAACTCTCATTAGAAATTACTTTAATAACTAAATTTAATTATTTCAGTCATGTTATTATGAGCATTGGTGACATCTCTCAACCAAATGTAATCCAACAATTATTCAATATAATAATTTACAATCAAATATAACTTTATATCTTATACTTAAAATTTTACAATGCTCATAATGTAATATATATTTGTCTTGTAATTTAATTATTTAAACATACCATAAAACACAATTTATTAATTTTTATATAATTTAAAAAAAAAAAAAATTCTTTTTTACAATTAGTACTTTTTAATATTTTTAAAGGGGGACAAGTTCCTCCCATCTTGGCACTATAATGATAACCGACTTGGTATATTCAAAATTTGATACATCTTTAACGGTACGCATTTAGTGTCTCACTATTTACCTTGACTTAAAATTTGTCCTCGTGACATAAAATAAAAATGAATGTGACATGAAATAAAAATGAATGTATATTCAATCATTTATTCCACTAATATACTTGAGATGGACTATGAGACAAAAACATCGAGCACGTTAGGGAACCATCATATCTCTAGATAGACTTTGCATTTTACAATCAACTAATTGTTAGAACATAATAAAATATTGCTAATGTATATTAAGTGAAAGCTATGTTATGGGATGATTGATTGAGTCATTCCAATTTTTAAATTGATAATTTTATAATTTTTTCTCTTTCATAAATTATTATACATGAGTTGGTAAAAATTAAAGTTATAATATGTCAGAAGTTGACTTATAATTTTTAGTTTTTCAATTGAAAGATTCTTTATTTTAAAATAAAATTTAACAAGAATAGTTTCTTTATTTATAATTACATTTAAATATATGAAAAATAGTATAATTTAATTAATTCTAATATAGAGTTGTGAAAGATTTGTACCAATAAAATTTGTATATATTAATTTTAATTGTCATTAATTTTCTATTTATATAATTTTTATTTTATTTATGAAACTATATATTGACAAATGATAAAATCTTGTTCAAAGTTGAATACATTTGTATAGTCTTAACCCATCTCCATTTTAAAACATTCTTATGTTTTTTACTTTATCTTAGTTATTTATGCACACTTCTATATCTTGCTACTTATTATTTAGTTTTCCTTGTGATTGAATACTTGATCCATATATAGATCTTACCATTCCATCATCTTAAGCTATTCATGTAAGTCAAATTGATTCATAGCCACAAATAATGAAATTTCTAAAATTAAAATTAAAATTTGAATGAACTTTTTTCTTAGTTCATTGTCCATTGTCTAAAAATATGTACCCATCCAATTTACTCTTGTGTTTCCATTTAAAGGCTTTTAATTGTGCATTTATTTTCAATCCTTGGATATGCTTTCTCATCCTTGATAACTAGTATTGGCAAGAGCATGCAAGGAACATTTATTAGAAGCTTTAATTCATGCACCATAAATAGTTTTACTTTCTATTATATTTTATTACAAGAAAATAACATTACTTGTAATATTTTCATTCTTAAAGTCAATATTTTCTAGAAACTAACCTAGGAAGACATGTTCACTATATATTTGGTATCCTTCTACAAGTATTTGTAATTAGTAGCAATGAGTCTTTAGAGCATAGTAGACATAAGTGAATTTCATAAATCATATATCAAAATTATATATGTTGCAAGATAAAATTTGTAGGTCATATATTAGATCAACACTTATGAAATTGTCCCAAATTTGTAAGCTTTATCTAAAATGATATATTTTATATTAAATATATACATGTCTATAAGTTTGACTAGACATATATATCAAAAAATAATGATCTACTAGCTCAATAAACAACCTTATATAACATGGAATAATAAAATCTCTCTAAATTGACTATAAAATAATGAAATTATTTAGGCAAAAGCCTAAGGCACAATAGTAATTTGTAAGCCTCTTGTCTAGGAGGTCTTAGGAATTACTTGGCTAATTCCTATGAGCCACTTGGCATTTCAAACTTATATATATATATATATATATATATATATATATATATATATATTGTATCCCTTTTATTTTTTAATTTTATGTATTTTTTTGTCTTATCATTTTTTTTTGGCTCTTAAATGGTTCATTTATCACATTTTCTAACATTTTTTACAACATAAAAATTGCTAGCAAGATAGATAAGATAAGATAAATTTATTAATGTCCAACAAAAGACCACAACGTGGGTCTATAGGATCGGAAGCTTACAACAAAGAAAAATCAAACAAACGGAGCACCAAACGGTGTCCAAAAAAGAACAAGCACAACAAAATAAGAAGAAAGCAGGAAACATCACGGAAAATATTAGGTATCCGTTTTCATAGGGAAAAAGTCCAACAGTGACTGATCTGTGCTGCTACCAGAAGCCCTGTGATGAAGTTGAGTGCTACGAGATTTTTGTCCAAGAGAGTCAAATGAACTATTTTTGTCTCCTTTCAGCCTTACATAATTTTTCTCTTCATTATTTCTAAGTAAAAGAAAAGCTACATTACAAGACTTAGTGATGAAATTTTTGGTGATAATTATGATCATTTAATATTTACTTTGTTACATTTTAAAGATTTTTTCATGCTAATTATGAGTTTTAAATGATGATATCTTATTGATTAGCGATTTGTACTTTATTTAAGTGGAAAATCTTATTTGGCACTTCTTTAGTAATCTTGACAAATGATGTTTATTGTTTACTTTTCTAGCTCAGTGTCCATTAGGATAAGATGGACATCATGATTCCTTGTAATTTATGTTTTGATCTTGTAATTTATCTTATCAATTTTTTGTCCTTCAATTATGCATTTGCACTTATTTCTACAACATTTTACAACAAATAAATTGCTAGCAAACATTTTGTCTTTTTGTTCCTCCTTTGCATGAATTTTCTCTTCATTCTTTTTATGTAAAAGAAAAATTATATTACAAGATTCAATGATGATATTTTATGTGATGATTATAATGGCTTAGTAGACATTTAGTTGCATATTAAATTATTATATCTTGTTAATTACGAGTCTAAGATGATAATATCTTATGGATTAACAAGACTACTATTTATTTAAGTGGTAAATCTTTACAATGGTTTTATTGTCTTATTTCATGAACTAGGAAAATGATTTTATTATTTTCTTGTCCAAACTTAATGTCATTAAGATAATATATATGTGAGGATTCATTGTGATTTATCTTTTCATCACATCATGTCTAGAATTCTAAAACAATAAAACACTTTTCACCAAATGCATGTATATTTTAAGGATATGAGTATTATATTGAAATACAAAATTCTAGAACTTATAAATAGGTGGAATATAAGAATTAAACATGTTAATGAGCTCACAACTTTTTCAATTGTTAAGATGAATCATATGAAAGCATAAAATTTACATCAAGAATTTTTTATTGTTTACTATAACACACCAAATATTGAGGTTACATATAAGATAATGCAATAGAATCTAGGTTCACAAGACATTTGTATTATCTAAAAATGTTTCCTATTTTAATTTTTAGATTTTTCTTGTTTTTGTTGTGTGATAAATACAAATACATTATTTAATGATATGCTGAATATATGTCATTTTAGTGGATGGCATGATAGTTGGTGAATTATTTTAGGTTCCTACACTTGCCAAAGGTTTCTTCTACTTCTAACTTATTTATCTTCCTACCATCCAAATACTAATTAGTTGGAGTACCTAAAAATAATTTGACCACCCTTAAAATCATCTTATGATATTTACACATTTGAAGTTTATTTTATCAATATTTTTCTTGATTGGAAGACAATCTTTTCTATGGATACATGACTTTGAAGTTTTAGTGTGAAAATGGTATATTACCTAACTTTTTCTATTAGGTCTTATTCACATTATCTTACTTAGGAACTTATTCCTTTTAATGTCTAACATTATGGGATTAAATTTTTCATAATCTTATTTTATCATATGGTTTCATCTATAGTTTTAACCTCATCTTTATAAAAATAATCTCACATTGTATACTATATCATTACTTATTTCACTTTGTGAGATCTGGCTAGGAGAGAGCCATGGAAGATCTAGAAGCCAAATGGAAATACCAATAACAAGAGAGAATGGATATTGTTGTGATTAAACAACACCCACTTGTCCCTTTGGGTCTTTCATCCTTTTTGGTAGTTTAGAGTCTCCAAAGTAGTCCTTGACCTAGTAACTAGTGAGTAAGATTATGGACCTCGTAGTGGTGCTCCTAATCATTGGATATCATTCTTAGGTTTCCCTCTAGATATCTTTTCCTCCCTTTTCATCTTTTTGGTTGTAGTATTACCTTGTTAGTAATTTTTGTCTAAAGTCTTTTGGGCTTATTTTCTACCCTTTTGTTGCACTTTCCTACCTTCAAGGTCCCTTAGATTTCAAAAACTTTGAAAGCATGCAAGCATAAATCACCTCAAATACAAAGATTGACTAAGGCACAAGTTTTGATTTTTTTTGGACATTTAGAGTGTGAAAAGCCACAAAAGTTACAAAATCCAACCATCTAACATTCAGATTTTGGCTTACTCCATAGCTTTTGCAGACTTCATGCTCTTCAATTTTTTTGCACTTTCGCACTACACAACACTAGAAAACCCGTGTCACTTTGCAAATCCAAACTTGCAAGAATATTAGCATTAGGCTTTTAGGATTTTACAATCTAGAGAATCTATTAGTGTTGAGATACAATTGAAAAGATAATTATTGAGAAAGATGATTGAAACAAGGAGATTGTAGAAGAAGACTATGTGTTTCAATTTTTGTTTTGTCACTAAAATCAAACTTGCTACTTGCTGGTAAGACAACTACTTATAAGATTCAAGTACTATCACTTAGTTGATTGATGAAGAGGATTTGATCAATAAGAGGTAATGATAGCACCTAGAGAAAAGGTTGAGTTATGATTATGTAATGAAGTACAAGGATCAACTAAGACAATGATGACATGATGTATTGATAATCTACTTAAGGTTACAAAAGATGGCTACACTAAGAAAGTTTAGAAGAACAAGTAACACAAAGTTTGTCTGCCAAGCTTGATCGAGTGGATAGTAGGTGCTGAGAAAACTCAGTACAAGCCGAGTAGAAAGTTAGTTGGTGCTAAGTAAAAGAAAATTCTAGTGGATGCCGAGCAAGACAGTTGATGCTGAGCATCAATAAACTTTAGTTAATGCCGAGCAATGCAGTATGTGCTGAGCATTAGAAGGTTGATAATACCAAGTTGCTACATTATGTTAAAGATCAAAGATTTGCCAAATCTAAGATGACAAGATTATTTTCTTGAAACTTGTGAACCAGGAGGAAGATAAGGTTATTGAGTTGGTGGCACAAAATTTGATGTAAACCATTTTTGAGGTGAATTCAAATGGATTTCAGGAGAAATTTATAGAAGAGATACAAGATATGGGGTAGATACATTGTATCCTACCTAATCCATCAAAACCCTAATTTTGATGATGAAAAATGAGCAAAAAAAATCCTAATTTCCTATTTATAGGAATGTCTAGTCATTAAGAAAAAGTTGTCATGTGCGAGAACCTAAGGAAGAGAAGGAGTTAAGGGTTTTGCTTCATCAAGTAACCCAAGAGACGAGTCTACAATGGCATGTTAAGCAAGAAGGCTTAAGGAGATGAATGCTTGAAGGGTGAACAAGCTGTCAAAACTGCAAAGTAAGAAGGCCAAGTAGAATTGAGGGCTAGATAGAGATCTATAATTTGCAAGAGAATTTGTAATTTGTATCAGGTCAAAGCTTTGCTGTTACTCTCTAACAATTGTATCAATTTAGGGTAAATCCTTTGGATTAAGGTTGATCTAACAGTCATTTGTAAATCCTTTAATCGGGTGACATTCCAAGTGAATGGCCTAAAGTCCTCTAACAAGGCTTACTTCTAACAGGGTGATTGAAATCCCTTAACCAGGTCACATTTAACAATGTGTATTGTAACCTTTAACATGGTTGGTCTTTCACAGGGCATCACTTCAGAACAGTGAAAAGGAGTAGCATGTTACTCGTGGTTTTTCCCAAATTGGGTTTCCATGTAAATCATTGTGTAATGCCTCACCAAGGGATCCAAATAATTTATCTAAAAAATTTCTCTAAGTTTACCAAACAATTTTTTTTTTTTAAACATGAAAGATAAACCATTCACAACTTATACATAGTAACGGAAGCAATAGCAAAGTAAATATAACATACATAACATATTTCATTCTTTAAAGATCCCTTAACGTTGAATTACATCTAAATCAACTAATCATCTAACATCACATCCTTAGCAATGTTACATCCAATGTTCTTAAACAATATTACAAATGTCCTTTTTGTAATTACATTTTAGTTTAGCTCAATCATCCATTGTACATGTTACAAGGTATGAAAGGCTTAAAAGAATAAACATCCATGTAAATAAAGTACATCATCATCCAATATTAATCCATGACACAATAACATAATGAAACCACATGTCATACATGATACATCATCATAAAGATAACCATATATTACAAACATAAATATCTAAGTGCATGGTTCCTCCCAATAGTAAATAGCATCATTAGACCATCGTGGATCCTAGCCATCCCTCCGTGCGTAACATTCCAAAACACCGAAGAGATCATCGGTATTAACATAGTAGGAATGTCACTCCTAAAAAATCCTACTAACATGGAAAGTAAAGCATAATATAACATCATCTAACATATGAAAATCATCAATTTAAGAAACATACCAGTAAATACATCCATCATAAGGTATATCATCAATCATAATGATCCAAGAACATAATGAAGATAAATACCAACCAAGAATACTCCAGCCATGGTGTCTCGAACGGATCTCAAATGATAAGAGTGGAAATACACTACCACCTGACCGCGTCAAACCTAAGTGGTCCAATCCCACCATGTTGAGGAGATAATCTCAAGTCCCATACAGGCTATCCAAAACACATAGCATAAATCTCTTTAAGTCTAAGAATCCGAAAAGTATACTAACTCAAAGGTTTCAATCACAAAACTGACATCTAATTCCCAGAGGCACACAATAACATGTAGGAAACCTACTCTGCAAGCGGGAAAGTGTCATCACATTTATCATGTACAAGTTACCCTGGCAGTTAGCTAAACTCCACGGGTCCATATTGATCTCATGCGGCCACTAGTATCCTCTCATACTGATGAGGCATACTACAGAATGCAAGGTCGCAACCATGCGTTCTCTCTACTCCCATCCTAGTCTGTACAAGCACTCGAGGCATGGACGAGAACCAAAAAAATTATCTTTTTAGGTTCATTTAATCCCCATTTAGTGTGTAAATGTTATCCCTTATTAACCAAACTTACAATGAGTTACCCTGGCAGCCACTTAGGGCCCCGACCCCCATTACAAGCCACTTCTCGACACTACAAGTAGATTACCTACCCTAAGCTCATGGAATCATAAAATCACCCCAGTCCTATACAAGCGACTGGAAAGAAATACCAAAAGATAATCCATAAAAAGAATCATCAAATATCCATGATAAAAGCATCAAATATCCACAATAAGAATCATCAAATCTCCATGAGCATCTGAAAAGCATCCATAGAAAATCATGACCACAACAATTCTCTATTGGCAACTAAAGGCGTCACTAATAATCATAAGTATCCATTGGTTCTCAATAACCAAAATATATCTCAAAATAAATCACCATATCTATTGGTTCTCAACAAGCAACCAAGAATATCTTAGAATCATACTGATCGAGGACTCCAAAATGGTTGAGTCAAAAGATGTCACAACATGACATCATCAAGAATAAATCCACATTTCAGTCCCATCATGGCGACTAGAAAATAATCTAGGAATAACTGATCGATGACTAAAAAATGATTAGCTCAAGTGTCTCATACACATACATCTCAGCTTCACACATGAAGACCGATGAATAATAACAATCAATAAATGCAAACATTTCATAGAGCATACGATCACATTACCATGGTTGGGTTTATAAAGATCGAGACCAAATAAGATCAACATGCCATTACATCTCATAACCTCCGAGCCTCTGGTAACAACCTAAGACTGGTCAACACTAGTCAACCCAAAAACCCAAAACAAGAAGCATATAGAATACAAAATGCAAACACATGTTTTGGTTTTGCTATATTACATAGTTGAATCAAGTGTAGAGGTTTCCAGTTTTTTGTTTGCAAGAATACTTCAAGTGTATAGAATTTACCATTTGACCTACACGTCAACCCGTTTGTTCCCCGATAGCATTATCCTTTCCATTATTTAAAATAATATTCTAAGAGTAGCAGAAGGATAAATATTAAATCATTTGAAACTTAATAAAATCATTCACTTTATTTTGCTAAGATCAATGTTACAAATTGAATGACTCTTCTTAATGTTACTTCAACTTTTAACATAAATCAATGATCATTGTTCGTCTAAATTATAAGAGAGCCAATTACTAGTCTTCGAATAAGAAGATTATAACTTTATTAAAGTGATCAATTAAATCAATCAATTAAAATAGGTACACTAACCATGACCTATTAGCATTCTAATAGTTTTCAATTCAACATTACTAAGTCTCACCATTAAAACATCTAAGGTCATTATTCAAGTCATTAGGCTAAGACCTAACAACTTCGATATAAATATTTTACAATCTCGTTAAAATAATTATATCAATTAAATCTCTATTACATAACATAATTATTAATTAAATCCAATTAACTCTAGTTGATTGATTTAATTAATAATTACACGACCATACCATCAACCTAATGACTATCAGTTGGCTAATAACTAAAAGTCAGCCATAATCCAATACACAATTATTCATATTAATAGTTCAATAATATTAACTCGTTATTATTTAATAACAAACTATATTGGGAATCTTATTAATAATTCTATAATAGCCAAATTCATCACTCTTTAATGAATACTAACATTCCCTTGACAAATTCGTATTATCATTAATCATTTCAAATAAGACTCTATCGCACAACTTAATTATTAATATCTTAGCTATAATATCAACTCAATGAGTATCAATTGATTAAAAATCAATCATACTTCAAACACAAAACTAATATCTTTTACAAAACTTTAATCATTAAATAATCTCTACTAGATTAACTCTAATCAGATTTATTGACAACTATTTAAACCATTATTTATTAATAGTTTGTTAGACCCAACAAACATTAATAAATAATTTCATCAAAACTAATATTAATCGATCCAGAGCATCTTTACATAAGCTTCATTAGCTAACTCTTAATACCATTAGGGTATATCAATAACACATAATGTACTAATAATTCAATTCATAGCTATGTTATAACAATGACTCCTTGACAATTTAAATCCTAATCCACTTTCATTAAAGTCTCCTCATTTAAAAACGTAATATAAAATTACCATTTCTTAATTACTTAATGTATATATTAATATACATTAAACAATTAGTATTAAAAGTCAACCATTAGACTCAATTCTCTAAACACTCAATATTCAAATTAATAATTCAATATCTTTTTCTGATTTAACAATAATCAACAAGATCCTATATGAGAATAACTTATAGCATTTAAACTCATTCTAATAAATTTATTAATTCTAAATATACAACTATATGTATTTTATTACTTAAATAAACATTTCATTAATGTTACATATACATATACATATACATATACATATACATATACATATACATATACATATATATATATATAAATATATAAAATCTTAATATAATATGAAAATCGATATATGCATAATCAAATTCGCAACATATCACATAACCCGTTTATATCAACAGATGCTGCGGTACATAGTACACTGTGGGTTATATAATAAACAAATATCGATCCCAACACTCAATACACACTGCAATAATAAATCGCAACAGCGTCGTGCGCTTTGGTCGTGTAGCCTCTGCCCTCTGATGTAGGACCTGCGACGACAGTCGCAGTACATGTGTCATCGGGTACAGATGAGCGCCGACGATGAATATTAAAGCGGAGATGGGGTACGGGGGGTGGGGATATATCCTGCCCCTCCAACATATATATAAAATTTTATTTTTATATAATATTTTTTTATAAAACGTTCATCAAATGCGCCATTCGAATTTTATAAAGTTTCTTCATTGCATTTCTTATTTAATATTCGACTTTCATTAAATATATATGTATATATATGTGTGTGTGTGTGTGTGTATATATATATATATATATATATATATATATATATATATACGTAGATATATATATACGTAGAGTTTTCTCTTCAGTATATATATATATGTGGAGATTTTAAAATTATATAAACATGTATGTTTCCACAAAAAGGCTTCCAAACTTTAATAAATTTCTATAAAACATTTGATCTCTAATTTATCCAATAATTTCTCTAATATGTTTGACTATAGTTTTAGAAACCATTATCAATTTGATTCTAAATCGAACCCAAACTCGATTTAGGTCTAATTCTTTCTCAATTTGGAACTACGATTTTCTACTATTTTCTTTGCAACCAAATAAAATATCTAGATTCCAATTTCAAATTTCAGATTTAATCATAGAGAATATTCAAACACATAAAATAGACACGATGAAGACAGGAAGAGAAAGAGCGCAAATAGAATATGAAATTATCACGAGTGCACCTGGACACTGATGCTAATTGCCTTGCCTCAGAAGTCCATAGAGAATCCATTCCTTCTCCAACATTCGCAATTCCTCCGAGATCCAAGCCAACCGAAACCTCCAAGTGACTAGAAATGCTTGAAGAAGCATAGAAGCATGTAGGAACATATAAGCATGTAGAAGCATATGAGTATGTAGAAACATATGAGCATGGAGAAACATATGAGCATATAGAAGCATATGAGCATGTAGTAGCATATGAGCTTCTCAAATGCATGTAAGCTTTGAAGCTTGTAGCTTGCATTTAATCTTGTTCAACCACACTAGGAGAGCCTCAATTTAAAGGCCTCTAAGATACATCTAGAATGTATCTAGAAACAATTAGAAGATAAGCATGACAACCAAGCATGAGTCTTCTCCAACCTTCTAGATGAGTCATAAGGTTGTAGACACCATGTGCTCAAATAAAATGCTAACTCCTAAGTGTAGACAACTAGTGCATACTTAGAGTGCAAACTTCTGTGTTGTCTACATGACAACTCTCGAGAATTTGCAAACCCCTATGTGAACAAACATTAAAATAATGCACATTAATTAATATAATATTTAATTTACTCTTTCCAATTTAATTTTTTAATTTATTAAATCTCATGCACTAACTATAATAATTCCACTTTCAATCTTAATATATTTATATTTAATCACATGAAATCTAGAATCTTTTAATAATTTTAATATATTTTCCACTTTTAAATTTTATTTTCAAAACTTAATTGCTAAAATATTTATTAGCTTTAATAATAATATTATTTAGTCATTTATTTAAAATGAACTCCAAATATATTATTATTAAAATAAATATTGTCACATTTCTTATAACTTTTATTTTCAAATTTAATTTTTTTATTTAATTAATTTTTCAATTAATTAAATATAATAAATATTAAAATATCATAATAATTTTCCATTAAATTAAACCATTAATTAAATCTTTTAATTAGGCTTAATTAATAGAAAATACATCAAAGACTCATAAGGTAAAATACGAAAATCCATCATAGCCAAAATCAAACCAAGGGTTTATATCACGAATTACGTTATTCAATGTATTCGAAGGGTACTCAACTTAGATACTTGTCCTAATTTTCAATTAGAACAAATGGCTTAAAGGGTTGGGATTTGGACTTGAGAATTTATCTCCCCTCTCTTATCATTGAGATAATGTGATAAGGTACACTCATCCTGGCAATTCAGGAAAGTCAATACCTGGTACCTGCAACCTACATAAAAACCATGCATGTACAAGCACAATATATACTAAACTAAACAGGCAATGGAAGGAAGTGGTGCATCATGTAGATCCTGACTAGCATGTGACTACGACTCCCTTCCTTAACCACATCAGACATGCCATACACAAGAGCAAACATGCACACCATACACATGCAAGTATGGGGTAAGTATCCATAAGAAAACACATGTGATAATAAACCATCTTATTAATCATCATTAATAACTTCAAACACTAAAAATAATCATCGTGCATACATGAAATATAAAGTCTAAGTGATCTCATCACATATCAACTGAATCCATAGCAAAATATTTGAAAGTCTCAAAATAATACCACTAACCATCAACAAAAAAATAACCCTAAAAGAGTTCAACAATGATAACAAAATGCGAACCAGGGGTAGGCACTACACATTGTGTCAAGTGTGTTGATGAATTTGTTATGTTTCATGCTTTACATTTTTGCAAGTTGATTTGATAGTAACATACAAGTTTTAGTGATTGCATAATCTTATGGATGCATGCATGGGTATGAATGTTTTATGGGTTCACTAAGCTATGAAAAGTTTTATTTATACCTCTAGATCTTGGATAACTAATTCACCCCCCCACCCCCCCAATTATTCTAAAGTATTCGAACAATTAGACTATTAGTGTCCAAAACCTCAAAAATCCAATGAGCTTAAATGTTTGTCTTTTTGCCAATTTTAGGGTTTTATGGTATTTTCAACATTTTAGTAATTTTCATTTTCAAAGGTCTTTAGGGCATTTTGGGCTATATAAAGATTATGAATTCCTCCATTTTTGTCCTTTTGAGATTGAATTTATAACTCTTGAAGACCTTCCCAACAAAGTAAACAATTCACCATTCTCAACTCGGGGCAAGAAGCTATGACTTCTCCAAGTAGATCTAATTTTGTATATAGGATTTGGATAGTTTTGGTAGTTTTCTAGTTTATTTTATAATAAATGAACTCTTTGGACATTTTACTTCATCTCCAAGGGATGATGGTGACCTTGGAATCTATTAGACTTTTTATAGATTCATAATTTAGATCACAATTAGATTAGTTGCTTATGGTAGTATTTTTTGATTTTAAGAAATATTGCTAACAACTGCTTTTGCATGCAAAACTTTGAGGCATGCCTTTTGAGGTTTACAAAGAAGAAATAAGAGAGCCTAACATCCATGGAGTTTCCAAGATTTTAGGAGTCTAAGAAGTAACAAAGAGTATTTTCAAAGCTCACCCTACCATTCTTTTAAAACACAAGTGGTTCAATTTTTACAAAACTATTAAATTTTTTATGCTTAGAAATTTTACAATGTTGAGTTTATTGGAGTTGCCTATGACCCAAAAATTCCAAGGTCATCAAATTTTCTAGACTTAATCATTTTTCAGAGTCTAAGTTTTTAGACATGAATTTACCTCCAAAAATTTTGCACTTAGTCCTTTTTTCAGGGTCTAAGCTTTCAAACATAAGTTTCTCTAAAATTCTTCAACTCCATTTTGTGGACTTAGTCAAAATTTTCAGTCCCAAGTTTTTTGGATTTTTGCACACAAAAAGGTTGAAAACTTTATACCTTTGAAATTTCCCTAAATCAATTTTGTGGACTTAGCCATTTTTTTAGCTTAAAGTTTTCGGACTCAAAGTTGGGTCTAAAATTTCAGGATCTTCACATATTTTTCAAAATTTGCATGAAGATATTATTTTTGGGTAGATTGCATGTGGCTTTGTGGTCATTTATACATTTTTTTGAGGCTACAATCAATTGCATACATAGAGAAGTTGGAGAGAAAGATTCAAGGCAAAAATATCAAAAGTTAAGTTGAACTCTAGTTAAAGAATAACGGAATTACAACTCATTTCTTGTATTCTTGGGGTGGATTTATGCCTATTTTTACATGCAATCATGATATAAATGTACAAATTCATGTACACTAGTTAAAAAAAAGTTTAGAAGTAGTTTTGCATTGTTTTTTTTTTTTGAAAACAGTGACAAAACCACTTGAGATATATATATATATATATATATATATATATATATATATATATATATATATATATATATATATATATATATATATATATATATATATATATATATATATATATATATATATATATATATATATATATATAATTTTATTAATCTTTACATATTTTTTCTGATTCTAAGATATGGAGCTCTTGGAGAAAAGAATCAAGAAGCAAAACTCTGTTCATTACCCCATCAAGAGGAAGAAAAAAGAGAAGGAAAGAGGAAAGAATATGGAAGTTACACATACCTGGTTATAACTTCCTAGGCATGAGACTTCCAAATTACAATGTATATAAGAAGAAGAAGAGAAGTAGAAGCATTTAGCTAGAATGTACAATTTACAATATGACTAGAATGTACAAGTATAAAGAAATATATTCTGTACAAAGTGCCACCAAATATCAATTGAGGAGTGCTATGAAACCAAGCCAAAAAAAACCAAACCATCTGCTAATCAGAAGTCTAATGCAACCCCATGAAGAAACCTACACACAAAAATTGTGGAAAACACAAAACCACACAAAACACTAACCAAAAAAAATTATTCCTCCATATCCCCTGCCATAGGAACAAAACTACCAATCTTAAGAGTAAGATTGGGAGTGCCAGTAGTAGGACTAATCACAGGAGAAACAGATGGAACAAATTCCTAAAATGAATCATGCTCTAGTCAATCTAATAAAGCAAAGACAACTTGATACACATTTTTGATACAATTTTTGGTAACCCATTACCAAATTGCTGCAATGCAACTTTCACTAGACGAAAAGATTACCTCTCAAGAGATTTTTTAATACTCTCATAAACCATGCAAATACTATGATTACTAAGGAGAGCGTGATGGTGAAACAAACTCCCAATGAGGGCAACACCACTCTAGAGATCATATTTCTGACAAGCTTTAGTAAGCTTGCCCTCATGCAAATAAATTAGTCTAATAAATCTAGTGTTGATTAAATAAGTAAGATTGACAAATGAGTGTCAACACACTTAACCATCTTCATTATACATGTCGAGTACACAATGGAAGCTGAGCTAGAATTTCTTTATGTGCCGAGTCACAAATAGTGCCGAGCAAACTACAGTTGCTGCCAAGTAGAACACATTACAGTATATGTTGAGCTATATAGAATTCAACATGTGCCGAGTGAATCAGGATCCAATAGGTGCCGAGAAAAGTAGAAGTTAATAAGAGCCGAGTGATTTAGGAATTAGTAGAAGTCGAGCAATGTAGAAAATGAATAGGTGCCGAGTGACATAGTAATTCTATAGGTGTTGAGTAACGCAGTAAACACAGTGGATGCCGAGCAATCCATAATAGATGGTGTCGAGCATCAATATTACTTCATGTGCCGAGCAATGCATGATCAACATGAAAGTTTGAGAAATCACAAACAAAGATGTAAAATGGTTATGCATGACTCACGACAGCATAAAAGGATAAGATCAAATCCTCACAACCACCTATGCGATCCACATGTAGCCAATCAAAAAATTGGAGATTGCATGCAACCAATAGGTGAATTTCAAGGGTTTGAGCGGGAACATTTCAATCAAGGATGCATAACAAACCACTAATCTTTATAAGGGAGTCATGATGCCATTGAACATGATGCAAAAAGAATAGAGAGAAGAAGGAAAAGAAGAGCCTATTATTAAGGTCATTGTAGAACATTGGTGTCAAAGATTTAGTGGAAAGGACAACATTTACACATCTAGTTGATTAGAATAGAACAAGGAACACAATCAATAGAATAGATCTAGCAGAGATTAGTGATAGAAGAGAAGATCAAGTACCTGAGATCAGCATCAGAGATTGCATTAGATCAGGTGTATTATTCTAATACTCTCTCACACTTGTATTAGAAATTTGGAAATCCTATTGAGTTAGGAGGGTTTAATAGCCTTCTGTAAATCCTTTAATAGGGTGGCATTCTAAGTTGAATGTTCTTAAGTCCTCTAACCAGGCACACTCCTAACAGGGTGTAGAAATCCTTTAACAGGGTCACATTTAACAGTGTGTTGTAGCCTTTAACAGGGCAAACCATCAGAAATGGTTGAAATCAATTGCTGCAGTAATTTAGTGGGTATCATCCCCACCCTAGTTTTACCTTCTTATTCTTGGAGGGTTTCTGGGTCACCAAAATCTCAAGTGTTATGTGGTGATGCATGTTTGCTTCTCATGATTGTTTAAATGTTTATATGCATGCATGTTAATTTTAGTTATATGTTATTAAGGATTTAAAATATATAAAAAGGCCAGTACTTTTGATTCACCCCCCTCCTCCACTCCGCCTCCGCTCTCAAAAGAACTCCTCCCATTAAGACATTCCAACAATTGGTATTAGAGCCAAGTTATCTCAAGAAGAAGCCTAACAACTTGGAGAAAAAGATCTGAAGATGGAAGTCTTCAAACTTGGGAAGATCATTGAGAACCAGGTGATAGATGTGCATCTTGCTCTACACAAGGTAGAGGAAGCTAGAGAGGAACTAAGAACATTCTTAAAAAGAAGGAAGGAAATAGCTATAGCTGAAAATGATATTCACTACAAGGAGATTGACACCACACAAGTATTTTCCAAAGAAGATTCCAAAGAATTTGATGCAACAATAGTAGAACTGATGGAGAAAAATAGAGTACAAGTAGAAGAGATACAATCTCTCAAGATGGACCATGAATCACTGGCCATAATATTATGTGAAATCACTAAGAAAAAGAAAAGAGTAGTTGAGGACAAAGTCATGCTTGAAGATGACAAAAGGATTCCTGCAAATAGACTTGAAGAAAAGTCTATTGAACTAACAAGGATCTCAAACATGCAGATGGATACACTTGCCCAAATGATGAACCTTCATCATGAACTCAATATGAAAGATATCGAGATCTCTACTTTGAAGATGCAGAATGAACAACTGCAAAATGAATTGAACAGATAAAAAGAAACAATAGAGAATCTCAACAAGTCAAGTGAAGCTATTAAGTACTTTGAATAGTTGGTAAAATCCCCAAGATCAGCCCATGATACATCATGAATTGGATACAGTAGCACTGAAGTTAGTGAATCATCAAAGAATGCTGAGCAAAGAAGTGAAAAAGGTAAGGATTCTAAACTCACTTGTCATTACTATAATAAAATGGGGCATACTGCTAATGTTTGCAGGAGTAGAAGGATCAATCAGTCAAACACACCCAAAAGTAAGGGTTACTATCACAAGTACAACATGCAAGGTCACATGACACAAGACTATAGGTCTAAAGTCACAAGGACACAAAGATTTGATGGATATTTCCACAATTGCAAGAAGTATGGACATAGAGCCTTTGAGTGTAGATCAAAGCCTATGTGGACACCAAATCAACATGTAAGGAGGGAAAACTATGTACACCATTACAATTGGGACTACAATACAAGGCAAAGCTATCACTATTGTCAAGAGTATGGACATATACCCTAGAATTGCATCAGAACACATTTCAAGGGAAACTATAAAAGATGGTTGAACCAAACTACTTTCTTCAGTTGCTTGAAAACTAGACATGTTAGCAAGAATTGTCCAACAAAGGCCAAGGCACCCAAGACTAAAGTAAATAAGGGCAACGAAAAGATTGATGTGGAACACATCAGAAAAAACATTAAGAAGACATGGCAAAAAAAATATGAACCAAGTACATCTAATGAAAGGGTCACTTCACCCAAGAGGTCAAGTGATCATATCTCATCCAACTAATCACAAGATGAGCCTATGGGGCTGATACATATAAGGAAGTATCATACATCAGCCCTAAACCATGATGAAGCACTGCAAAGTATAAATTTGTATGAGATAAGATGCGAAGAAAAAACTTGAATGATGATGCCAAGCTATCCTTGGTTGCCGAGTAAAACTTCTTTGGAAGTCGAGTTAAGAAGTTTAGTGGAAGTCGAGTAAAACTGCAGCGGTTGCCAAATTATTAACAAAATTAGTAGATACCAAGTGAGAATAGTTGTTGAGTGGATGCCGAGTTGAAAAACTTCTGGAAGCTGAGTGATAGGTGAAGGTACAAAAATGCATTAAATGCAAGGTTTTTGAGATGCTTAAAGGTGAAAATTGATTCATTTTGAGACATTCCAACGAAGAATGATTACCAGGAGCATGATTGATCAATTTTCAAGCATTCAACCAGTGATTTGCAATGATTCAACATCTACCCAAGTGATTTAAGCGTTTAACCAGGTATTTCCTTCAGGTGCCGAGTTTTACAGTTTGAGAAATTTATTTTAAACATCAAACCCTAGTTTGGTTAAAAATGGCATCTAGTTCAAAGTCCACCAAAGGGAAGGAAAGCCATGAGATTCAACTTGTTAGTAACGAGGTTAAGCAACCAAAATTCAGGCCAATCCCAAAAGTTGCATATAAAAATGATCTCGCTGGTGCCCTATCCGCCATCCCTGAAAAAGTTGTTATGGTTTAGGATGTGCAAAAGTGTTACAACTACAAAATAGGAGCCATAGGAGACTTGGAAATCTTTAATGCCTTTGAAAAACTTTGTGACAACGGTATATTAAAGGATGAATTTTCAATCATAGAGAAGAAGGGTTTAACCAAAGCCCTAGTTTTTCCAATCATATTCAAAACTGAGTGGATACACATAATACTTAGTAGAATCCATGATGGATCATTCTGGTTAGAGCAAGGACCAATTAAAATTACTAAGAAAATGGTTCATAGGGTCACAGGTTTTCCAACCCTAGATCGACCCAAGACACTTAGAAGTGACAAGAGGGAAAACATTGAGAAAAACACAGGTGCAAAATGGAATAACAGAGGCTTGACCATTGACACCATTACTGAACCCCTTCTAGATTTTTCTGTGAGGATCATATAACACAAATTTTATCAGTCTAGTAGGTTGAATAGTGTACCCTGCATAGCAGTGGATGTGGCATATAAGCTTGTAAAGAAAGACCACACCTATGACCTCATAGAGCTCATGTTGCAACAAATTAATGAAAATCTTGGAGCTATTAGAAAGTCCAAGGGAGCAGATTGCAAATTTGGGTTAGTGTTGGTTTGTATGTTCTTTTATGTGATGAAGGAATTCCCTTCATTTGCCAAAGTCAACTGGAGTTAGAACAAAACAATTGTTGATCAACTAAATGATTTCATTGCACACATGGGAGATAGCTTTGATGATCAAATGTCTATCTATTTTGATGATTTCAAAAATGCAATGAAGAAAAGAATGAGGATACCAGTTTCACTAGTAGAAAAACATATAAATGAAATATGCTTTCTTGTTGATATTGATTACACTTACATCCAAGTAGTCCTTCCAAGAGTAAGATGGCTCAGACCATTGGGATATGAGCTTGATGTTGATCAAGCTTCTATAGCTATTACAACATTACTAGCAGAGGAAATGGATAAAACTACAAAGGCATTTGGAACATATGACATTCCCTGATCAAGAGTTGTTACAGAACTCAAAAAAGCCACAATAGTCAAGAAGAAGGACAAGCTAGTGAAGAAGATAAAGAAGAAATTTTGTGTTGAAGAAAAAAGTGTAGCAGGAGAAGCAGAGGAGATCAGTGATGATGAAGAGGAAGGTAATGATGAGAAAGATGGAGATGAGCCAGAACAAGGGCCACTTGAATTGACACAAGGCCAAGGTGAAGACA
Organism: Cupressus sempervirens; assembly: GCA_028749045.1. Taxonomy (NCBI): domain Eukaryota; kingdom Viridiplantae; phylum Streptophyta; class Pinopsida; order Cupressales; family Cupressaceae; genus Cupressus; species Cupressus sempervirens. The sequence continues at coordinate 140,630,967 of CM053785.1, read as the reverse complement.
AAAATGAGAGTGCTGAGGAAGAAGAAGCCAAAGAAGCACCCATCAAAGGCAAGGTCATCAAAAGAAAGGCAAGGATGCCTCCTGCTCCTCAGCCTAAACCAAAGAAAGATGCCACACCAACACCTAAGAAGCCAACAACTAGAGCTATAACAAGGGCCTCCACACAAAAAGCCAAAGAGGAAGCCACAAAGAAGAAAGCAACCAAGAAGGCATAGGAAGAGCCAAGGAAAAGAAGAAGATACATGGCTCAACTTGATACTAATGAGGAAGATCAGACTAAAAAGGTAAGTCATCCTCCTAAGTCTTCAGTTGATATATTATGTGAAAAGATTAGGAATGGAGATTTAAGTGAAATGGAAAAGATTGATTTCAATAAGTTCACCAAAGAAGAAAAAAATAGAATAGAAGAATCAGTCTATGCATTAATGGCACAGTTCAAGTATACACCTCTTGAGTTTGATGGGCAATTGCCAAAGGAATTGTCTAAAATTGTAGAAGACAGATGGCATTTTTTTCTAAAAATGGAGGAGATGAGGGAATCAACCCTAGCAAGTATACTGCCTAATTTGACAAAGGAAAAAAATAATTAAAGCAGTCAAAAGGAATAATAAAAGGTTTACACCTAAGTATAGGTCATTCTCCATTTTACAAAACAAGATTGAAGAAGTTGTACACAGGAGAACAAGATCATGGAAGAATTTTTATAAGAAAACTAAAGATGTTCTTGAGGAGGAATACAAAGAAGAAGCTACAGCTAAACCAAAAGAAAGAAGAAAGATGAGAGAAGAGAAGATAGAAGTAGAGAAAAATGTTGAAGAGGAGGAAATCAAAGGTACTGATGAGCAGCAAAGTGTGCAAGATACACAACTTCCACCTCCTAGCCCTCCTCACTCTTCCATCACACCTACAAAAATCATAAAGATTAAGGATGTTACTAACACCACAAGTCAAAACATCAACCCATTAACTACAGAGGATCTCACTAAGATCCTTGACCAAATAACTCTTCAAGCACAATTGTGTACAAGTCCCATAATGGTTAGTGTTGATGAACTCCAAAATTTAGTAGATAAAATCAAGAAAGGTGAGGTGCCACCATAAGAACCACTTCAAATCACTCATACTACTGGACTTCCATTCCTACCACCTCCATCGCCACCAAGAATAGCCATGCAAGCTCATCAAGAGTTGAGTGCAACAGTAGGGGAAGTCACAGGTACACTAGTACAAATAACATGTACACCCCTAGTAGCAGTGGTACAAGAAGAGGATAAGGATAAAAAACAAGATAAGGAGGAGTCTACAATACAAAATTTGGTTGAATTGCCAAAAATAGGTACTCCTACTAAAACTGTTCAGTAACCGAGTACTGACATTTTGACCATCCAAGTCAGTACACCAAGTTCAAGTTCTACTAGGGTAGCTAGGACCATTCATTATGGTATTCCTGAGCTTGATGAAGAAATTCAAATACCCTATTATGATTCAAGCACTCTAACTGAGGAAAAGATGAATGAAATACAGAGTGCATTGGATAAAAGAAGGAGGCAAGAGGCAATGAGGAAAGACTTCAAATACAAGCAGACAATGAATGAGATCAAAGATATATTCATGGATGCCTTCAGCCTACAACCTCCAAATTCAAGCAGGCCAATCCTTGAGCAACTATATGATATAGTTGACCAAGTGAATAATGAAGACCATGATACTAATGTAAAACTCATGGAATGGTCAGAAAAGAAGTTTCTAGGCAAGGTCAACCAAAATATAGCTAATAATATTATTTTGGGTTAGGTTGACCTAGCCAAGAAATTGGATGCAGTAAAGATTGTACTAGGGAACATCTTTTCCCTTTATAGAAAATTGTGTGATTTTTCCAAGTTCACACAAGAAATAAATTAGAAAATTTTGAACCTTGAGAGAAAAATTAAGCTCTCCAGTATGCAACTACCCTCAAATCCTACACAGAGTGAAAAACATTTTACTCAAATGCTTCACACCCAGAGGGAATTAGCTGCATTATTATTAGAAGAGGCCACTATCAAAGAAAAGTTGATGCAGATACAAGCCACAATTACTCCTCACTTGGAGATATTACATAAGGAGAAAAAGTATGTAGAAATAGTCCTCAAGAAGAATCCAAATATTTCTACACATGAAGGACTTGTAGATCTAGCAGCAGAGCTTGCAATCCAACATAAGTCATTAGATATGGTATTAAATAACTGGGATGCAACTCTCAAAATTCTCCTTGAGGTAAATAAAACATTTTTGGCCAAGCATGGAATTACCATTTAGAACCCTTTGACATAAGTGTCAAAAAGGGGGAGATAATATTCTAAAGGGGAGATATATTATAGAAGAATAAATTAAGGGGGAGCACAATTCAATTGCCAAATTTTGAAATTTTGTTCAGCTTGAAGTTGATTGACTATAAATAGCAATAAAGGAGTCAAGGGACATGCAAATTTTGGTAATCACATAGAGATAGGGTCATCAAATAGATTTGATACAATAAACAAGATCAAAAAGCAAGAATAGGTCAGAAACAGAGAACATCAGGCATAATGGCACAAATTTCATGACATGACAAGGCATAATCAACTCAGGGGGAGTTATAAGGTATATTTTTGTTCACAATATCTTTTTTTTGAAATTTTGTAAGTGAAGAATGTATGCATAAGGACTGGATCATGAATGATTAGTTAAGAGTTTTTGACACTCATGTCAAAGGGGGAGATTGTTGATCAAATAAGTAAGATTGACAAATGAGTGTCAATACACTTAACCATCTTCACTATACATGCCGAGTACACAATGGAAGATGAGCTATAAATTTTTTATGTGCCAAGTCATAGATAGTGCCAAGAAAACTATAGTTTCTACCGAGCAGAACACACTACAGTATATGCCGAGCTATACAAAATTTAACATGTGCCGAGTGACTCAGGATCCAACAGGTGTCGAGCAAAGCAGAAGTTAATAGGAGTGGAGTGATTCAGGAATTAGTAGAAGCCGAGAAATGTAGAAAACTAATAGGTGCCAAGTGACACAGTAATTCTACAGGTAGCAAGTAATGCAGTAAACACAGTGGATGTCGAGCAATCCAGAATAGATGGTGCCGAGCATCAATATTACTTCATGTGCCAAGCAATGCAGGATCAACATGAAAGTTTGTGCAATCGCAAAAAAGATGTAAAATAGTTATGCATGACTCACGATAGGATAAAAGGATAAGATCAAATCCTCACAACCACCTATGCAATCCACATGAAGCCAATCAAAAAATTGGAGATTGCATGCAACCAATAGGTGAATTTCAAGGGTTTGAGCGGGAACATTTGAATCAAGGATGCATAACAAACCACTAATCTTTATAAGGGATTCTTGACATCATTGAACATGATCCGAGAGGAGTAGAGAGAAGAAGGAAAAGTAGAGCCTATTATTAAGGTTGTTGTAGAACATTGATGTCAAAGAGTTAGTGGAAAGGATGACATTTACACATCTAGTTGATCAGAATAGAACAAGGAACACAATCAATAGAATAGATCTAGCAGAGATTAGTGATAGAAGAGAAGATCAAGTACCTGAGATCAGCATCAGAGATTTCATTAGATCAGGTGTATTATTCTAATACTCTCTCACAATTGTATTAGGAATTTGGAAATCCTATTGAGTTAGGAGGGCTTAAAAACCTTATGTAAATCCTTTAATAGGGTGGCATTCTAAGTTGAATGTTCTTAAGTCCTCTAACAAGGAACACTCCTAATAGGGTGTAGAAATATTTTAACAGGGTCACATTTAACAGTGTGTTATAGCCTTTAACAGGGTAAACCATCAGAAGTGGTTGAAATCAATTGCTGCAATAATTTAGTGGGTATCATGCCCATCCTAGTTTTACCTTCTTATTCTTGGAGGGTTTCTGGGTCACCAAAATCTCAAGTGTTATGTGGTGATGCATGTTTGCTTCTCATAATTGTTTAAATGTTTATATGCATGCATGCAAATTTCAGTTATATGTTATTAAGGATTTAAAATATATAAAAAGGCCAGTGCTTTTGATTCACACCCCCCCCCCCCCCCCCCCCCTCATATAAGCACTCCTCCCATTAAGACATTCCAACATCTAGTAGCTATCAAATCCACATGAAATTGAGATTGTAATAAATCCATAGCATTGGATAGAAAAATCGACAGAATGTGGGAAGGATATATTAATCTTTTACCAGAAGGAAATAAAATCTCATGCCCAATAATCCTCTTGATTCCTCTATGAATGTGAGGATGATCAGAAAAGAACAATGTGGCTAACATATCATCGTTAATATAGCCAAGAAAAGGCTGCTCCTAATCTTCTAGCTCCAAAAAAAATCCTGAAATTCCTAGGGTAATATTCCATATGAAGAGAAGAACAGGTTTTGCAGACATCCATTGGGTAACTAATTCCAACCACCAAGCTTTTTTGAATTGACATGAAGAAGCAACAAGCAACAGTGAAGACCAACACAAAGCAACAGAAGTCAAAAGCAACCACTTAGAAGACCATATGGCCAAAAATAATACAAATGCTTCCACAATGATAATCAACTCAAAGAAATTCTAGACCCCAAAAGAAACCACTTAGAAAACCATGAGAATATCAAGAGCCAATATGCTAAAAGATACCACTTGAAAACCATAATGAAAAAAGATATACAATTGGACTCATTAAAACACCACTTTGGCCACACAGACAGAAGATATGAAATAAAATCTACATAATGAAAGTGCAGGACAACTCCCACGAATTGAGTACATATTAGTAGAGCGATATATGAAATAATAATTAATCACACACTCCAAATAAATGAAATAGATGCCAGTTGTGGAATAAAAAATGATAAGGTACAAAAGCTTTGTAAGATCAAATCCCAAGGAGAACAAGAATTAGAGACATGTGATGAAACATGATGCCACGAGGGAATATGATAGAAACTATCCCATTTCATAATCGAAGACATCACCTAAGCCATCTCATGAAGAAATATTGTAAGGTACAAGTGACAGATCCTCAAAATTAGTTGAGAACACACAACCCATCATTGAGTCAATTAGAGCTTCCCCACTTAATGTCATATACTAAAGCAATGATAGAATGAGTAATACTACAAATTTTCCTGCTTGCTTTCAATTAAGATATGCATAAAAAATCATATCAAAAGGCATTAAACATTATAGCACTAACTTAGTAATTCACACCAACTAGGAAAAACAAAATAACTCCCAACATTCACCTCCCTCGCTTGATGCCAATTACTAGCCCAATGCTAACATGATTAGTACCACCATTATATACGTTGGGATGTCTTAATGGGAAGAATGCTTCTGAGAGGGGGGGGGGGGCGGGGAATCAAAAGTACTAGCCTTTAGCCTATTTAAAATCCTCAATAACATATGACTGAAATTAACATGCATGCATATAAACATTAAACAATCAAGAGAAACAAACATACATCACCACATAACACTTGAGATTTTCGTAACCCAAAAACCCTCTAGGAATAAGAAGGTAAAATTGGGGTGGAGATGATACCCATAAAATTACTATAGCAATAATGTTTAAACACTTCTGATGGTCTACCCTGTTAAAGGCTTTACATTGTGTCAATAGTGACCTAGTTAAAGGATTTACAAGCATTTCACATGAACTGTTACCCTGTTAAAGGATTTAATCACCTTTTCAAAGGATCTACAAAATAGCTGTTAAGCTAACCTATCAACATAGGGTTTCATTTCTAATACATTGGCTAGAGAGTATTAGGTATAATAAACCTGATAGCTTACAATCCTTGATTTCTGAATATAGGCACTTGATCTACTTTCTCTGATCGTGATCCTCTAAGATCTGATATTTGTGCGTACCCCTTGCTTTTTTCTGATCAAGTGAATGTCTAACTGCTGCTCTCTTCCTCTAAGTCTTTTTACTCTTCACTCTGAACTCCACTATAGTTTCCCCATACACTCTTTCATCCATTCATAATATAATGAGATTTCGTCTTCCTTATAAAGACATTTGAAGACTTAGGGTTAGGTGTGGATCTACGATCCATATTGAATCTCTATTTTCCACTCATTCCTTGCACTTTTGTTATTGGTTGCATGCCTTCTTCATTTTTTTAATTGGCTGCATGTAGTTTGCATAGGAACAATAAAAGATTCGATCTTATCTGTTTCATCCTTCTAGATCCTTCAATGTTGGCCATAAAAATGGTTTACATCTAAATTAGTGAAGTTACAAACTCATATGTGCATTTTTTGTTACTCAACACTTACTAATTTTTGATGCTTGGCACATGTAACAAAACTATCTCACTCAGCTCCTATTGCGTTTCTATTTTGCTCGACATCATCTGTGACTCGGCACTTAAATATCACTCAGCTCCTATATCATGCTCGACACCTGAAGTCACTTGGCACTTGATCTTCACTCAGCACTTGAAGATCACTCGACACCTGAAAGCTACTCAGCTTCAATGTAGAAAGTGGTTAAGTGTGTTGGCACTCAAATGTCAAAACCATTTTGAGACTAACAATCTCCCCCTTTGACATGAGTGTCAAAAACACTTAACTAAGCATTATTTATCTGACCTTATGAGTACATTCACTAATTGAAAAATTATTGTAAATCCCGCTGAGTTGATTGTGCCATTACCTGTTCTATCTTGGTAACCAAAATTTTTGTGCTGAATATGTCTCATGCTGAATGCTGATATAACATTATATCTCCCCCTTTTTTGACACTTATTTCAAAGGGTTCTAAGGGTTAAGACCATATTTCACCAAAAATGTACTATTTACCTTCATAATTATCCTGAGAGAAGCATCCCAATTACTCAAAGAAATTTCAAGAGATTTGTACTGGATGGTAGTCTTTGCAGCAAGATGAACAAGACCATCTAAAGTAGACAAATTAGGGTCTTTCTTTAGAACATTTTCTGCATGGGCTTGTTCCTTATGGAGGATTTCCAAGTGTGGGGTGATGGAAGATTGAAGCTATAGCAATTTGGTTTTGATGGTGCTCTCTTCTATTGTCAATTCAGCCAATTCCTTCTGAGTACAAAGCATTTGAGAAAAATGCTTCTCATTTTGAGTTGGATCCTTAGGTAGCTGCATGCTTGAAATATTCAGATTCCTCTCCAAGCTCATTATCCTCTGGCTGGTCTCTTGTGTGAAATATGAGAAGTCACACAACTTTTTATACAATGAGAATATACTCTCAAGTACCTGTTTGACCTTTTCAATTTTCTTGGCCAGTTCAACTTGTGATAGTGCTATTTCATTTGCAATTTTCTTGTTTACTTTCCCTTGAAATTTCTTTTTAGACCATTCCATTAGTTTTAGATTGGTCTCTTGGTCTTCACTTTGTACCTGGTCCACTATAATGGCTAGTTGCTCCATTATGGGCTTTGTTTCATTAGGTACCTATAAATTGAAAGCATCTAGAAATATATCCTTAATTTCTACTAATTCTTGCCTTTGTTTGTACTCATTCCTAATTACCTCTTGCTTCTTCTTCCTTTCAAGTGCCTCTTGCACTTCAATCATTTGGGCAATGGTCATGGTGTCAAAGTCATACTTGGGAATGACTATCTCTTCATCAAGAGTAGGATCTCCATAGTGAAGTACCCTTGCAACCTTGGTAGAACTCAAGCTTGGTACAAATATCTACAATGGTACTACAGAGCTCGACTGCTGTGAAGTTTCAGTGGCAGTCCCTATTCTAGGCAAGTTGGCCAATGTTTGAATTGCCTACTGCTCCTTCTCCTTAGGGCTCTCCCATTTCTTGTCCTATTATTTTCTACCTTGATCAATGATAGTTATCTTAGGCAATGCACCTTGTGTTTGTGCTGTAGATACAGAGTATCTTTCTATCTAGTTTGTTCTTTTGCAGTCTCCCCTGCAGGTGTACTTACTGAAGTGTCAACCTTAGCAATTGTATCTTTGACTTTGTGCTCTTTAGGTTGAGTACTAGTAGCTGTAGGTTGTTGTGAAGGTGGTTCTTGTGGATTCACCTTTTCCTTGGTAATTTCAGCTACTGCCTTCTGTAATTCCTCTACACTCACCAAAATAGGGTTACTGCACAACTGTGATTGCAATGTTGTTTGGTGAAGAATCTTCTTGAGATCCTTTGCAGTGAGTGGATTGATGTTCTAACAAGAGGTGTCAGGAACATCCTTTATTGTTACAGATTTTGCAGGTGTAGTTGCAATATGTGGAGGATGAGGTGGTGGCAATTGGGTGTCTTGGACACTCTGTTCTTGTTGCTGCTCCTCAACTATTGCCTGCTCACCTTCTTGGGCATCTTTCTCCACATCTTCCTCTTTTTTACTTTCATTAATATCTTCTTCTTCATTTCTCCCTTCAAAATGGTCCTCTTCTCCCTCCTTTCTTATAGTCAATCCATAGATTCCCTTCCATATTTGTGTTGAGTTTTTGACAACATCTTCAATTTGATTCTGTAGGATACTAAAGGCTTGGTATTTTGGTACAAATTTGCTTGCATATCTTTTGCTTGCCTTACTGATTTGACCTTTGGTAAGGTCTGGCATTACACAAGCCAAAGTTGACTTTCTTATTTCCTTTTCCATTTTGAGGCAGTAATGCCACTTATTCTCAATTAATCTGCTTAGCTCCTTGGGTATTGAGTCATCAAGTTCAAGTGGAGTAGTCTTGAACTTTTCCATCATAGTGTAGATGGACTCCTCAAATATGTTTTGTTGTTCTATAGACAACTTATTGAACTCTATGGTCTTAAGACTAGACAAACCTACATTATCTCTAATATCATTACAAATGCTTTCTAATTTGGATGAAGTGGAGCGTCTTACCATTCTAAATTGTTCTTCATCAGATTCTGTTTCTTCTTCCTCTGACTCTTGTGGTGCAATAAAATTTCTTCTCTTCTGCTTTACAGGTCCACCTTGCTCTATTGGCTTCTTCTTTTCTTGTTCCTTTTTTGCTTTAGCTGTTCCCCTTGTATCTGCCCTTGTATATGGCTTTACTGGGGTAGGTTTTGTCACAGTTTTTTGTGCCTTAGGCCGTGCAACTAGTTGCTTCTTTTCTTTCCTTTTCTTGGGCTCAGCCTTGGGTGCATCCTTCTCTACACTTTCCTCTTTTTCAACATCTTCACCCATGCCTTGGGTTAATGCAGGTGGTCCTTGCTCTTGCTCTTCTTCATCTCCTTCTGCTTCTTCACCTTCTTCATCCCCTTCTACTATGCCTTCACCAAGTTTTTCCTTTAGATTTCTAACCAATTTATCCTTTTTCTTCAGTGTGGAGGCAGTCTTTAACTCCATATCAACCTTTGACCTTACCGTATCATAAGTGCCAAAGTGTGGAGCACTCTTGTCTATCTCTTCTGCCAATAATGCAGTTATTGTTGCAGATGCTTCATCTATGTTGATCTCATAACCAAGAGGCCTTAACCATCTCACTCTTGGTATGATGGCTTGTACATAGGTATAGTCAATATCTACAAGAAAAAAAACATCATTTACATGTTTTACCACTAAAGAAACTGGAATCCTGAGTCTTTGCTTCATTAATTTCTTGAAATCTTCAAAATAACTTGTCATTAGCGTGTCAAAATTGTCTCCCATTTGTTCTATATATTCATTAATTTGGGCTATGATAGTTCTATTATTTCTCCATGCAACTTTTCCAAAAGAAGGAAATTCATTCTGAACATAGAAGAATATACAAACCAAAATTGCACCAAATTTGCATTGGGCACCCTTTGTCCTTCTTATAGCTACTAAGTTTTCATTAATCTATTGTAGTTGCAGCTCTGCAAGATCATAAGTATGATCCTTTTTAACCAATTTGTAGCCTACGTCTACTGCAATACAAGGCACACTGTTGAGTCTCCTGGATTGATAGAATTTATGGTCAATAACTCTTACAAAAAATTCAACGAGAGGATCTTGAATGGTGTCAATTGTCATTCCTCTTTTATTCCACTTGGCACCTATGTTTTTCTCAATAACCTCCTTGGAATCACTTCTCAAGGTCTTGTACCAATCTAGGGTAGGATATCCAGTTACCCTATGAATGATTCTTTTCATGATCTTTATGGGAACATCTTCTAACCACAGACTACCATCATGAATTCTGCTTAACACAAGTCTAATCCATTCTATCTTAAATACAGTGGGAAAACCCAAAGCTCATGTTAAACCCTTCCTCTCAACGATTTTATATTCATCCTTCAAAACTCCATTAATACAAAACTTCTCATAGGCTTCCCTTATTTCCATATCTCCTATGGCTCCTATCTTATAGTTATAGCATCTCCTTATGTCTTGAACCATTACAACTTTTAGGGGTATGTGGGAAAGGGCTCCGGTAGGGTCGTTCTTATATGAAACTTTAGGGATGGGATGGAAATCAGGCTACTTAACCTCATTAGATACTAGCTATACCTCAAATGACTCTTTGTCATGGTTTTTCTTAGAACTCGAAGCCATTTGTGCAAACTAGGGTTTCCTTTACAAAGAAATATGAAATTGCGTAGCTTGGCACAAACAAAAATACCTCAAGATCAATAAAAATGCATTGTAAGAGGTTGGAATCTGCTTGGAATACTAGATTCTCTACTATGAAGTTGCTCCACTCTCTTTCTCTTCTTTGCTTCTCATTCATGATGAAGAAAAATGATTAAAATTATGATAATATACCCTATTTCCATCGCATTAAATGCTCAACTGCCCACTTAGCTTCCGAAGGGTTTTTAACATTACTCAGCTTGCACTACATTCCCACTTCACTCAGCTTCCATTAGAGTCACTCAACTCGGTATTAGTCATCAACTCGATCGCTATTAGGAACTCAACACCCTCTAGAGTTTTAGTCGACCTCTGAGGAGAACTCGACAATTTTGTAAGAATCTTCATATTATGAGTTGGCATCTTTGCTTATGCTGATTTTTTCTTTTTAGTACTTCTTTGTCTTGGGATAAATTTGTATATCAGTCACATGCATCTATTCATGTTTAGTTTGATGAAGTGTGATCACTTGACCCATTGGGTGAAGTGATCCCTTCACTTGATGTGCTGCACTCATCTTTCTTCTTCCAAGTCTTATTCATTTGTCCTCTTATTTTTTCAACATCAATCTTTTGTTTTCCTTTGTTGGCTTTAATTTTTGGTGCTTTTGACCTTGTAGGACAATTTCTATTGATATGAGCAATTTTCAAGTAGCTAAAACAAGTAGTTTGACTTAGCCACCTACTATAATTCCCTTTGAAGTGTGTCCTTATACAATTTTCAAGGATATGTCCATATTCCTGACAATAATGATAGCTTTGCCTTGTATTGTAGTCCCAATTGTAATGGTTTACATAGTTGTTCCTTCTTGCATGCTGATTTGGTGTCCACATAGGCTTTGATCTGTATTCAAGGGCTTTGTGTCCATACTTCTTGTAGTTGTAGTAGTGACCTTCAAATCTTGGTGTCTTGATAGTCCTAGTTTTGCATTCATGTGCTTGATGTCCTTACTTCTTACACTTATGACAATAGCTTGCACTCTTAGGCTTATTATGTTGATAGGAATTCTTGCTTCTACATACATTAGAGGTATGTCCTTTCTCACCATAGAAATGATAGGTAGGTTTGGTGTTCTTACCTTTGTTGTATCTTTCTTCTGCAGTCTTGGATGACTCTCCTTCTTCAGTGCTAGTATATCCTAATCCTTGAGTGTCATGGCTAGACCTTGGGTATTTCAGTAACTACTCGAAATAGTTGATAGCTTCACTTGACTTGTTGAGATTCTCTACTATTTCTTTTTCTCTGTTCAATTCATTTTGTAGTTGTTCATTTTGCATCTTTAAAGTAGAGATCTCAATATCTTTCATATTGAGTTCATGATGAAGGTTCATCATTTGGGCAAGTGTATCCATTTGCATGTTTGAGATCCTTGTTAATTTAGTACATTTTTCTTCAAGTTTGTTTGCAAGATTCCTTTTGTCATCTTCCATCATGACTCTATCCTCAACCGCTCTTTTCTTTTGTTCAGTGATTTCAAATAACATTATGGCCTATGATTCATGTTCCATCTTGAGAGATCTTATCTCTTTTGCTTGAACTCTATTTTTCTCCATCAGTTCTGCTATTGCTAAATCAAACTCTTTAGTGCCTCCATTGGAAAACACTTGTGTGGTATCAATCTCCCTGTAGTTTATATCATTTTCAGCTATAGCTATCTCCTTTCTTCTTTTCAAGGATTTTCTTAATTCCTCTCTAGCTTCCTCTACCTTGTGTAGAGCGAGATGCACATCTATCACCTGGTTCTCAATGATCTTTCCAAGTTTGAAAACTTCCATCTTCAGATCTTTTCCTCCAAGCTGTTAGGCTTCTTTTTGAGAGAACTTGGCTCTGATACCAATTTTTGGGATGTCTTAATGGGAAGAATGCTTTTGAGAGGGGGGAGTGAATCAGAAGTACTAGCCTTTAGCCTATTTTAAATCCTCAATAACATATAACTGAAATTAACATGCATGCATATAAACATTAATTAATCACAAGAAACAAATATTCATCACCACATAACACTTGAGATTTTGGTAACCCAAAAATCCTCTAGGAATAAGAAGGTAAAACTAGAGTGGGGATGATACCCACAAAATTACTATAGCAATAATGTTTAACCACTTCTGATGGTCTACCCTGTTAAAGGCCTACCCTGTTAAAGACTTTACACCATGTCAATAGTGACCTAGTTAAAGTATTTACAAACACTTCACATGAAATGTTACCCTATTAAAGGATTTAATCACCTTTTCAAAGGATCTACAAAATAGTTGTTAAGCTAATTTATTAACATAGGGTTTCATTTCTAATACAATGGCTAGAGAGTATTAGGTATAATAAACCTGATAGCTTACAATCCTTGATTGCTGAGTACAGGCACTTGATCTACTTTCTCTGATCATGATCTTTTGAGATCTAATTTTTTTCGTACCCCTTGCTTTGTTCTGATCAACTAAATGTCTATCTATTGCTCTCTTCCTCTAAGTCTTTTTACTCTTCACTCTAAACTCCACTATAGTTTCCCCATACACTCCTTCATCCATTCATAATACAATGAGATTTTGTCTTCCTTATAAAGACATTTGAAGACTTAGGATTAGGTGTGGATATATGATCCATATTGAATCTTTGTTTTCCGCTCATTCCTTGCACTTTTGTTATTGGTTGCATGCCTTCTTCATTTTTTTAATTGGCTGCATGTAGTTTGCATAGGAAAAGTAAAAGATTCGATCTTATCTAATTGATCCTTCTAGATCCTTCAATGTTGATCATAAAAATGGTTTACATCTAAATTAGTGAAGTTACAAACTCATATGTACATTCTGTGTTACTCGACACTTACTAATTTCTAATGCTCGACACATGTAACAAAACTATCTCACTCGACTCCTATTGCATTTTTTTTTGCTCGACATCGTATGTGACTCGACATTTAAATATCACTTGGCTCATGTATCATGCTCAGCACCTGAAGTCACTCGACACCTGAAGATCACTTGGCACCTGAAGTTTGCTTGGCTTCAATGTAGAAAGTGGTTAAGTGTGTTAGCACTCAAATGGCAAAACCATTCTGAGACTAACAATGTATGCACACATAAACCAAAAAAAGTTATATATGCATACGAAAACTATTCCTAGTAATATTAACCATCTAACCACAAAACTAGTAATTCCCACCAACAAGGAAATATTTAAGATTCACTCCTAATGATAGAAGAATTACAAGGAAACCTATCTAACATACATTTAGAGGAGTGAGAATCTAAGATTGTAACATCACAACCAATATTTTCTAGACTATTAGCCAAAGCATTACCCTCCCTGAACACATGAGATATCAAATAACTATTAAGAGAAGCAATGAGATCTCAAATATGCTAGAAAGTACAATCTAAATACTAGCTATTTATCTTCCTATGAATACATGCATTAATAACTATAGAAGAGTCACCTTCTATATGCAAGCAAGTAAAGGGCATATAATTAGCCAGGATCAACACCTCCAATAGTGCTATGGATTCTGCCATATTATTGGTGCAAGTCGAGATCAGATTTGCATAAAAAGCTAGCAGTACACCGAAATGATTATGCAAGGAAATCCCAATACCATATTCACTAGGATTCCCTCTTGATGCCCCATTGAAATTAAGCTTAACAAATGGAGGTTCAGGGGCTTCCATTTAATAGACTTTCTGCAAATTGGCATAGACCTAATGTGAGGAAGCACAGGAGATGAAGGTAGAGAAATAAGCTTCCAATTATGAAGGATAAAGCTATCCCAAGAACAGAACATGCCATTACACTTGAAACCCTAGTTATGAGTTTTCTTGTTTTATGAGATGAATCACTATATAAACACCATTTTATGCATAGTTGAAACCCTAGTTATGAGTTTTCTTGTTTTATGAGATGAAGCACTATATAAACACCATCAAAAAATGTAATTAGGGTCAATATTTTTTGTAATATAGCTATATGCAATTGTATATTCATTCATGGTGTATATTTCCTTCTATGAATTGAAATTTATAGATTGGTGATGCTAATTCATGAATTTTATGGTGCCAGTTGTATTGTAGTGCCCACACATAGTTTACTTTTTTGTTATGATTGTCAAATTTTTTTAGGCCTATTTCATGCATGTGTTATTTTTTAAGATATTTGATTTATAGTTATATGACATTATTTCATGACTTGATTAGATATTCAGATTGATTACATAATTGATTCATTTCATGTGTTATTTGATGATGCTTTAAATGCAGTTGACTCCATGATGGCGTCTTATGATGTATCTTTAAATGATGATTATTATATATTCAAGATTATGAGTTATTTATATTGGAATCTAAGGTTATTTGTACTTGTGAATAATTATGGTACTTACCCCATAGTTGTATGTATATGGTGTGTGTGTGTGTGTGTGTGTACGTATTTTATGCTTGACATGCCTAATATTGTTAAGGGAGGGAGTCATAGTCACCTCCTAGTTAGGATCAACACGATGTATTGCTCTATGTCATTGACTATTTAGTTTAGATATACATATGCATTTTTAAATCCTTATATTTTTTGCAGGTATTAGGCATTGAATTCCTTGAAGTGCCAAGATGAGCGTGCCACACCACAAGAAGTTAATGGTAAGAATTGGGAGATAATGATCAGGTCCCAGCCATAGCCTAGTTACTAGTTTCAAGAAGGAAGGCTCGAATCTAACTATGTACCATTTGAAACCCATGTGTTGTCTTTGCATGTGTAATTTGATTTTTGGCTTGAGTCAATTTTCTTATGTTTCCATGTGGGTTTTTCTATGTTACTTACCTAGTAAATGATTTATTTCTTTTGGGTATTCGAGCATGGTGTTACATGTGCTTTATTGTGGATTATATTTGTGATCAATAATTAATTTTTTGTTAATCATTGTTGTGAAAAATCATTAGGAATATTTTTGCATTGTGCCTCAAGATAAATTTGCCTAATTTGTGTGTCATTTGTAATGGCAACATGATTTGATGATTTTTAATTTTAACAATATGATGAGTTTTGACAAATCATACATCTTTGTAATTTTCCATTGATGATTGCATCTACAAATATTGAATTGTGAGTAATACTAGTTTATGTTTTTCAGGTTTCCTTCATCTTTTTGGTATTTTAATTTTTAGTATGATACAATGATGATTTATGTCCATTAGTTTTAATTTCAACAATTTTCTTTAATTCTTGTTACCTATACTTTTGTGATTTTTTGGAGAAAAAAAAGTTATAATAGGATTTCATATTAAGGATAGAATAATTCTCATTGGTAAAATTGCATTTTATTGATGATATAAAAAAATATAAAAAATGTTGTTTTAAACTTCTTTTGCAACCTATGTTTAAAGAACCAACAATGAACTCCTTATGAACATTCACATCAGTCTTCAATTGAACTATTTGAACAGTTGGCAAAAAACTTTAGGTAACCTTGGGAGCAATTTTGTCATTATTTCAAGAGAGATAATTGTATCTCTATTCTGAAATAATACTATGGAATCATGCAATGACAACACTCAATAGAATTGGCCTTACAAGGGGAACCAAACCAAAAGTTTTCATAGTTATATATGCATTGAATAAGTTGAATCTTGGAAAAATCTTGGATTAAATGGGTAGTCTTTTGTGTGAGGTATCCACGAGACTCCTTTGTATACACATAATAGGTTTCCTTTGTTCTTCCTTGATAATGGTAAACATGCTACAAGTCATGTAAGGGTTTAAGGGTTTGCAAGGATCTAATACTTTTGATTAACATTGAACATGAAGATGTTGTTTGCAATCTATTTGTAAGGACATTTAACAATGTAGAACTTCAATGATATTTGAGACTTCCACCCAATTATATCTTCTTATGGGTTGAAATAGAAAAATCTATTCTTAATTTAATTTGATCCCAATGTGGGTGCATAAGACTCATTATTTTATTTCTCTTCTATGAGGATACCTCAAGAGTCTATTGCCAAATCTAATCATCAATTTCTTCTCATGTATTAAAGGGTTCAAGATTAAAAAAGGATGGTGCATTATTTGATGTTAAAAGAGCATTATTTATGGTGTTTAGATATCTCACTAGTGACCATAATCAGATCTTTGGGTGAGATTAATACCTCACATGATGCAGTAAACATGAATTTTTTCTTGTCACAATGGGGATATGATATTACAAAGAGCACAAAAATCCCCAATAGAAGTTCCAATATGCAATTTATTGAATGTCATCAATCATTACAACCCTATGTCGAGCCAGCTAATGCATCGAGTCAACTATAATTGTCTTATTCAAGAAATTACAACATGCTTGATCTCCAAATTATGCAAGTAGTCAATAGCACTCGAATGAGATCAGTTGCTTTCAAGATCACAGTTGGAGTCAAAATGCCCATGCTACAATCTTGGATGGAAGCATTTTGGCTCCCAATAATTCTCCTCTGATTGTCTTGTCATATTCTTTTTATACTCCAATGTTCAATGCATCAAATCATGATGATATTTCAAATGGAAAGCTTGTTGGCCATTCATTATTAAAATATAAAAGAAAGTCGCAATTTTTTTGGTCATTCTTTTTTATTTACCCCCATAATAGAAAGCCACAAATAGGACCCCCCAAAATCCACCAAAATATGCAATCAAATCTTTCAAATGAATATACAATGACACCCTATGGTCTTCAATGCCATGTATATTTGGTTATGAAGGAAGCCACCTAATATGTAGAAGAAAAGTTAGAAATATAATAACAATAGAGAATGAATATAACAAGAATAAACTATATTCCTATCAATAATGCACTGCATTGAATCACATATATTTACTCAAATAGAATGAATATTACATAGGAGACCCCTTGATTATATAGAAAAGGTAAGCAAAGGAGTTAATGAGATAATGACACATTTTTTCATGTGAAAATATATCACTATGTGGAGGATGGATGGATGATAGCATGATAGCACCACAAAAGATGGATCACCCACCAAAGATGAAGTCACATGCCCACCAAAGGCATATTACACTCCAACATGGAAAATCTCATGCACTATAAGTAGATATGTTAAAATAATAGGATGATAAGTCCACATAAAGTATGAATGCTCCAACTACTCTTGTGTAATTATATATGTAATCTTAAGTAAAGAGTAATCAAGATCAATGCAAAAATTAAAAAAGGCGAAATGCTTCCGTTACCCCAATACATGTTCTATGAATTTTGAGATTTTATAGAAATTCTATTGCTTATCTATTATGTGAAAGATTAGTTTGGTTGCAAGTGATCATTTTCTATTGTGGGGTTGATAAAAAAGTCTTACATTGAATAATAATAATAATAATAATAGTAGTAGTAGTAACAATAGTAATAGTCATAATAATAGTAATAGTAATAGTAACAATAGTAATAGTCATAATAATAGTAATAGTAAGAATAATAATAATAGTAACAATAATAATAATAGTAAGAATAATAATAGTAATAATAGTAATAGTAATAATAATAATAATGATAATAATGAGTCCAACCAAGAACATTCAAATAATTTATCTCAGTGCAAAATGGACCTCACTATTACATCTAGAAGGTGTAGAAGTACTAAGATCGCCTATCAAAGCAAGGATAATTTTAGTGGCAAATATTTGCAAATAGAAAAATATCTCACCAATGACCCCAAATTTGGGAAAAAATTTGCACTTTTGAGGTGGTCATATCACCCACACTTAATGAAAATTGGGTCCCATGATTCGACCAATCACCAATAATGATACAAAATTATTTAAATTTTAGTGATGTCTTTGCCAATAGAACTTAATCTTTTAGATGATACACTAAATATTTTCGCCTACAGTTTCCAAGGCTTGCCTTTATTAATAGTCATATTTTTCATTATGTGGTATAAATTTGAGTTAGGTGAGAGTTTAAGTACCTATATATCTCTATTTTAGAGAGTTTCCTTGGAACTTTATATTCTTTCTCACTTTGTCCCAAAATAGATATTATTGTAGACACATGTCTTTATTTCAAGAACTTTCTCTAAACATGGTGTCCTTCAAACATTTTACCCAAAATAGGATTTGCGCGGTTGGTTAAGGACCATCCAATGGTTATAGAAATAGGGTTTCTATATGTTATATGATATAATAGTAACTTAGGCTCATTTAACCTTCAAGTCCGATAATTAATTATGCTCCATATAATAATAACAGAACAATAGTTTCTAGGTATGTGTACTTATGAACCTATGGCTTATTACTTTTGATTTTTTTAATAATGAAAGATTCACTGATATTTTATAAAATTTCAATAGGATTTAGAAAAATTGTTGATAAGATTACATTTTTTCTACTTTGAAAAACAAATTTCCAATATAATATAACTTTTCCCCCCTAAAATAATGTTGGATTCAACAAATTTTAATAGTTTCTTTATAAAGGGGGGTTTCTTAAAGTTATCCTTGAAACAAATACTAGAAGAGCTTATGGTTTTTTGGATCTTAGATTAAATTATTTATAAATATTTATACAACTATATGGATCTATAGAGATTTGTATGGTCATATAATATCATATGCATTTGTATGTAGGAGTTGATATTTTCTAGTTTATTTGGTGGTTGTTGGTCTACACAATATTGTTTTTGATTTCTAATCATCCATGATTAAAATGATTTGAACACTTGAGTTTTTTTCTAGGTTTGTATACAATAATTGATGTTATTGCATTTTTATAAATGAGACAATGTTTTAAGTGTCAATCATATCATTGGAAAGAACACTTGGTCATATGGTTGGGAAGACCCACAACCACATCTAGACCAAGTGGCTAGGGTTTATAGGTGCATCACTCAAAGTGGTGTTTCAAGTCTTCAAATAAAAGACCACTCTATAATGACCCATCTACTATTTTGATGCCTCCATTACTCACTAGATTACCTAGTATCCATGAAACAACCCCAATGTCCCTAGTCATTTTCCACAAGAAGGCATTTTTGTACATAGCTTGAGCATCCAAATAAAGTCTCGCTAGTTTATAGGCATTGAAAAGCTAGTCCTAAGAACTAATGGTGCTAGAAATCTTTTTATGGTTACCCTTATGTGTAGTACATATCATCCATTTTGACTTCTTTTTCTAACAATATGAATTTCTAAAGAAAACTAGTGCAATGAAAAGTCAATAAGCTCTTCTTGATCATCCATATTGTTTTTCTAAATTTGATCCCAAAAATATTTTATCTAGTTAATTAGTTTGATAGTTTATAGTGTGATAACACCACAAAAGATGGATCACTCACCAAAGATGAAGTCACATGCCCACCAAAGGCATATTACACTCCAACATGGAGAATCCCATGCACTATAAGTGAATATGATAAAATAATAGTGTGATAAGTCCACATAAAGTATGAATGCTCCAACTACTCTTGTGTAATTCCATATGTAATTGTAAGTAAAGTATAATGAAGATCAATGCAAAAGTTAAAAAAGGTGAAATGCTTCTATTACACCAATACATGTTTTATGAATTTTGATATTTTATAGAAACTCTATTACTTCTTTGTTATGCGAAAGATTAGTTTGGTTGCAAGTGATCATTGTTTATTATGGAGTTGATAAAAAAGTCTTACATTGAATAATAATAATATTAATAGTAATTATAATAATAATAGTAATAATAATAATAATAGTAAAAATAATAATAATAGTAATAATAATAATAATGAGTTTTAACATAGAACTTTCAAACAATTTATCTCAGTGTAAAATGGACCTCATTATTACATCTAGAAGGTGTAGAAGTATTAAGATTGCTTATCAAAGCATTGAAATCAAAGACTAGAAGAGGTTATGTTTTTTTGCATCTTAGATTAAATTATTTATAAAAAGTTATATAACTATATGGATCCATATATGTTTGTATAGTCATATAATATCATACACATTTTTATGTAGGAGTTGATATTTTCTAGTTTACTTAGTGGTTCTTGGTCTACACAATATTCTTTTTGATTTTTAATCATCCATGATTAAAATTATTTAAACACTTGAGTTTTTTTCTAGGTTTGTATACAATAGTTGATGTTATTGGATTTTTATAAATGAGACAAGGTCTTAAGCCTCAATCATATCATTGACAAGGAATCTTGGTCAAATGGTTGGGAACACACACAATCACCTCTAGACCAAGGGGCTAGGGCCTATAGGTGCATCACTTGAAGTGGTGTTTCAAGTCTTCAAATAAAAGATCACTCTATAATGATACCATCTACTATTATGATGCCTCCAATACTCACTCGAACACCTAGTATCCATGGAACAACCACAATATCCCTTGTCATTTTCCAAAGGGAGGCATTTTTGTACATAACTTGAGCATCCAAAGTCAAAGTCTCACTAGTTTATAGGCATTGAAAAGCTAGTTCTAAGAACTAATGGTGCTAGAAATATTTTTATGGTTATCCTTATGTCTGGTACATATCATCCATTTTGACTTCTAAGTTCATTTATTTTTTTGACAATATGCATTTCTAAAGAAAAATAGTGTAGTGAAAAGTCAATAAGCTCTTCTTGATCATCCATATTATTTTTCTAAATTTCACCCCAAAAATATTTTATCTAGTTAATTAGTTGGATAGATTATAGTGTGATAACATGGAAAAAGATGGATCACCCACCAAAGATGAAGTTGCATGCCCACCAAAGGGATATTACACTCCAACATGGAAAATCTCATGCACTACTGTATGCATGGAATGTGGCCTCTGTTTAACACACACACTTCAACTTAGTCATTACCTACGAAGTCATCTTGGAATAAAAATTGAATTGTTTATCCAAGACACCCAACAGTGCGACCTGTTGCCTTCTATCTAGAAGGACTTTTCCTGTTAATGGCCTAAGATTCAATGTGCAGGCAACCATACCTTCTAAGAATGAAGGATTTAAGGATGTAGCTAGTCTATATGAAGATGCAAAGTAATCTAGAATGAAATATGCATTTAATCTAAGAACATGTAAAAGAAACTATATTAGATGTATGCATTTTTCAGAATTAAATGAGGTTAATCTAAGAATGTGAATGCATGAAAATATATGAGCAAAAGTGAGTATGAATTTCAACAGCAATTCTATATCAATTCAATTCAACCTCCTTAATGAGGAATTATGAGTCCCTTAAATAAAATTCGTGGAATCCATCAACGGGTGAGATCAACTCGAATCAATGGTTAGGATCAAAGCAAAGATTCAGTTAAGATGGAAACTTCCTTGTGCAGGTGAAGTGAACTATTTTTGATCTGAGTGTGATGAGCAGTTAACCAAACTTGTCATGGGTGGGAGATCAAGTTAACTAGATTAATTCCAATTTGAGAGATAGTTCACTCAGAGTTTCCATTTTGGAACTGAAGAGTAGGATTAGGAAAGATATTTAATTTAATAAAATGAGATATGACCTCATAAATACCTTTTCTATTTAATTAAATAATTTCATTCAATTAATTAGAATAGGCATATTTATTAAATTAAATAAATTTAATTCCTTATTACATTAGCCTTAGGTGACGATTTAATTTAATTAAAGTATAAATACTTAATAATTAAATAAAATATTAATCAATAGGTTTTAATGTGATTAATACAAGTAAATACTATAGCAATTAAGTGAATAGCATGATTAATGCAAATTAGGGTTTTCTACATATGACAATTATGTCAAGTAGTGAGAATCAGAATAAGAATTGCCTAGTGAAATAGGACTTTAGGGTTGATCAAAATATACTGAATTGGTGATCATGGCAATGGGCCAATTTTGGGGTATTACATTTTTCCCCTCTTTGAGTGAATGTGTGAGCAACACATTTGATTCAAAAAAAATCAGAAAGTATGATGTGAAGATCAAGAGATAAGATTGATTTCGAAGTTGATGATACAAAGGCCAATTGATAAGCTTTTAAGGAACATCTCTAGAATAGAGCTTAATCCCAAGGAATCCAAGTAGAATACTTAGATACCCAATATTGATAAGCATTTTAAAGGTTTCCTTCAGAACAAAGTTTAACCTTTAAGGATCCAAACAGAACATTTGGATACCCAAGATTGATAGCATTTAAAAGATCATCTCCAGAATGGAGCTTAACCTTTAAGGATCCAGATAGAACATCTAGATACTTGAGATTGATAGGCATTTAAAAGATTATCCCTAGAATGGAGCTTAAACTTTAAGGATCCAGATAGAACACCTAGATACCTGAGATTTTATAAGCATTTAAAATACTATCTCCAGGATAGAGCTTAATCTTTAAGGATCTAGATAGAACACCTGGATACCTAAATTGATAAGAATTTAAAATATTATCCCTAGAATGGAGCTTAATCTTTAACGATCCAGATAGAACACCTAGATACTTGAATTGATAAGCATTTAAAAGATTATCCCTAGAATAGAGCTTAATCTTTAAGGATCCAGATAGAACACCTGGATATCTGAATTGATAAGCATTTAAAAGATTATCCCCAGAACGAAGCTTAATCTTTAAGGATCCAAATAGAACACCTGGATACTTGAATTGATAAGCATTTAAAAGATTATCCCCAGAGTGGAGCTTAATCTTTAAGAATCCAAATAGAACACCTGAATACTTGAATTGATAAACATTTAAAAGATTATCCCTAGAATGGAGCTTAATCTTTAAGGATCTTGATAGAACACTTGGATACCTAAATTGATAAAGGATAGCAAGATTGAATTATGAGTCATAGAATCATCTCCTGAATGAGGCTTGATCCTCAAGAGTCAAGATTTAGATTGTCCCGATAGCTGTAATCAACTGATGACCAAATGAAATAGATGACAAAGATGCCATAAAGAGTGAAACAAGATGCCCCTAGTGGTGAGATGCCCCGAATCATGAGGACATAAGATGGGAACAATGTGCCCCGAGCAATAAGGATTCAATGATGTAATCATCCTGCCCCCTTGAGAGTGAAATCAAAAGATAACACACCAAAAATATGATGTAAAGTAATATGTTGAGAGATACGAAAGAAATCTAAGATTCAATAGAATGTAAAAGAGATTAGGACAACGAGAAGAAGATTCGAGGGCAATTTAGTGTGAGTTGAAGGTCTAGAAGACCAAATTTGACCAAAAGTTGACCAAATTAGCTCATGGGTGACGTGAGTTGACTATTGCCAAAATGGATTTTGAAAACATGAAGGATTTGGAGTTGAAAGAATTCTAGGAGTCTTAAAATATTAGAAAAAATTGGACTACACAAGCGTTCGATTGCATCAGTCCCCAAAATTTTAAAATGCATTTTTAGGCCACTTAGGTGTGTCAGATTTCAAATTCAATCCCAAAAATGGATTTAGAATGGTCAAATTAGCCAAGGGTGCTTTTTGTGTAAATCAGAGCACTTTCAAAAATTAGGTCAACCCCTATATAAGAGCCTAAGGGGTCACTTTCAATTCATTTTTGCATTTTTTCTTTTAGTGAAATGAGCTTTGAGAGGGATATGGAAGTGAATGTGTGAGATCATTGTTTTGAGTGGTCCCAACGACATAGCTAGCTGACAGACTATGGACCTCTGGTGAGTCATCGATTTCCCAAATTTGTACTTTCATTTTCATACTTTACGATGTCATTTATTACATTTTAAGGCATTTTTTTAAAATTAGAGTCAATCGATCTTCATGCAAGACTTTCCTTTGTCATGCAAAGACATTCTCTTCTCACACAAAGACATTCACTTCTCGTGCAAAGAAACATAGATCTATGTTTTCTTGCGCGCTTCGGTGGAAGTCCTCGCATGGGAGATACCCACATCTCACATGAAGAACAAGAAATTCTTCTTGATCTTTGCACATGAGATCTTGTTTCTCGCTCAAAGAAGGGAAATATCGCACAAAGAAATGAAATCTCATGCGAGATCTTGCAATTTCGTGCAAAATCCAGTACTAGCAAAGTGAATTTTTTTAAATTTTTTTTTGTGTTTAATGTAGAATTTGCATTTTTTTCTTCATCATTCAGGTATATCAATCAAGTATTGATTATTTTCTTGTCATTGTTGGTTGTGTATGCAGGAGGTCTTCGATGATGTGTCATTCAAATCTCACTATCCATCGTATGGGGATTTGTTGCGAAGCCTAGATATAGAGGACATGGCTCATATCGAGTGATTGGGTTTGTCATCTCTATGCCAGATCCAAGCAGTGCTGGTGAATCACAACCTTCTCACAGCCTTGGTGGAGCATTTCCATTCAGAGATGAACACCTTTCATCTACCAGTGGGGGAGATGATGATCACCCCGAAGGGCATCTGGAGAATTTTATAGATCCCATTGCATGGAGTGAGAGTTATGTATGATGTGGTGCCCCAAGTAGGTACAGAGGCACTATCTATCACATTTGGGAGGCTATTGGCTAGCAGATGTGCCATCACCTGGGATGATCTTGTACACACTTATGGGAAGATGCATAGATTGGCAGTAGTGTTAGCGATCTTTCTGAGTTATTTTCTGGTGCCGAATAGGGGACAACATGGCTTGGAGTGTGGTTGGGGTGTTATGCTATGTTAGATGGTAGAGGCCCCAGAGATATTTGGATAGGGCCAGTGTATGCTGCCACACATGTTCCACAAGATGCATGAGATAGTCTTCCATGGGAAGAAGACTATGGCCACTTGGGTGTATGTGCTACAAATCTAGGCATGGGAGCATCTGCCAGTATGTTGACCCATTTATGAGGATGCCCACGAGCCGATGGAGCCATATATTTGTCGATCCCAAGGACACATTACCCAGGTTGGCCTGGGTAAGACTGAACATTGGAGGACTCATCTTGATGATCTTGTCTCCATCGTATGGCAACCCTGGCAAGAGACAGAGGAGTGGGATTATGCCCCTAGAGAGCTAGGTTGAATGTTTTGCTCACGACCACTACTGGGTAGGGCGATATAGATCATTGAGTGATTTGTGATTTCATAGGTGTGACGGTAGTATGACTAACTATAGGATATATCATAGGAGTACTATGCCTACACCAAACTGGTGAAGGACATAGAGCAAGGGTGGCCACCATGACTAGACCTAGGGTGATTGATGATAGATGTTTGCAGTTTGGTTGTGACACAATGGGACTATCTCCCAGCTGTGGTAGATGCAAGGATGATGCTTGCATACTAGGCTCATTTGATTAGCCACCCATTCCTGTGATTTATAGATCCCATGGGGATGGCAGCATGGGCTCCATAGAGACAGGCCCCACAGTAGCAGGAGGTACCTCGGCCATAGCTAGAGGTTCATCATAGGACTTAGTAGGTGTAGATTCCTCCTTGATAGATGAGATAGGATACTGGGGCTAGAGGTAGTGGGACAACTTAGGGTTGGCGACGAAGGCCGAGGACCAAGTAGGAGGCACCACAGTAGGAGGTGCCACAATAACAGACACCTCTATAGTAGGCTCCAGAGTTGCTAGATGAAGAGATTCCAAATTAGCTTACTATTGGGGTGCAAGACATAGTTTGATGCTATCGAGAGTGGATTCATCAGGCCTCTAGGTAGTTGGGAGATTTGCAAATTTAGGTAGTTGTCAGAGATGCATAGCTAGTAGAGTGGAATTGAGAGATTAGCTGATTGAGAGAGAGAGAGAGAGAGAGAGAGAGAGAGAGAGAGAGAGAGAGAGAGAGAGAGAGAGAGAGAGAGAGAGAGAGAGAGAGAGAGAGAGAGAGAGAGAGAGAGAGAGAGAGAGAGAGAGAGAGAGAGAGAGAATAGATCATTCTCTGTGGTGTAATGAATATGTCCCTTAATAGCCTTGCATTCAACGTATTGGATGTCAAACTCACTAAGTATCATAACCCATTTAGCCAATATTTCAGTGAGATCTACCTTACTAAGCAGGTACTTTAGTGGATCTATTTTAGCCACGAGCTGCATAGTGTGGGCCAGCATGTAGTGTCTCAACTTTTGTGAAGAAAAGACAATTGCTAAGCAAGCTTTCTGAATAATGCTATAGTTCTTCTCATAAGAGATCAGTGTCTAGCTCAAGTAGTAAATAGCTCTTTCTTTGTTTTCGTTGTCTTCTTGAGCCAATAGGATTCCTAGAGATGTTTTAGTTGCTGAAATATATAAAAGAAAAGTCTTCCCATGGATAAGAGGCATTAGGATTGGTGGATTGACAAGATATTGTTTGATCTGTGTTAAGCTTTTCTCACAATCCTGGCTCTGATTGAATTTCACACCCTTATGTAAGGTCTTTGTGAAGGGTTGTGATCTATCCACCAACTGTGAGATAAATCTACGAATAGATTGGAACCTTCCTTGTAGTCCTCTCATCTGATTGATGTTCCAAGGTGGTGGCATGTACATTATTGCTTGTACTTTCTCTGGATCCACCTCAATTCCTTTTGTAGAGATGATGTACCCTAGCAACTTTCTTGATGTGACACAAAATGCGCATTTCTTAGGATTGAGTCGAAGACTAAATTTTTCCATACGATCTAGGATGGGTCCCAAATCTTGTAGAGGAGTATTGCATTTAGCACTTTTGACAAAGGTATCATCGACATAATCCTCCATGGTCTTATGCATCATATCATGGAAGATTGTAGTAATAGCCCTTTGATATGTAGCACCAACATTCTTCAAGCCAAATGGCATTACATTCCAACAAAAGGTTCCCCATGCACATGTGAAAGACATTTTCTCTTGGTCTTCTGGTGCAATTTTTATATGATTGTATCTAGAAAATCCATCCATAAGTGAGTACATCTCATAGCTGGCTATCATGTCCACTATCATATCAATATTAGGAAGCGAAAAGTCATCTTTAGGACATGACAAGTTGAGATCATAGAAGTTAGTGCAAACCCTGGTAGATTTATCATGCTTGGAGACTAGAAAAATATTGGATATCCATTCAACATAATTAGTTGCATGGATGAAACCAACTTTTAAAAGTTTCTCTAGTTCTACTTTGATGAGCAATGCAACATGAGGATGCATTTTTTGAAGCTTCTTTTTAATCAGTTTGATTCCTGGTGCTATGGACAAGTGATGCATGATAAGATCAAAATCTAGTCCTAGCATGTTAGAGTATGTCCAAGAAAAATTTATCTTCTTTTCTTTGAAAAAGGTAATGAATTCTTCCTTTTCTTTAGGTGACAGCGATTGTGCCAGATGTATCATATGAGGATGTTCTTTTGTGCCTAGATTAATTGGTTGTGTTGGCTCTATCAACACTAATGACCTCTCTTGAAAGTGACTTGGAAGCGCATCAAATATCTCATCCACGGGTGCAACAGAAAGGTTTTCACCCTTGGATATGTCTTTTATTTTTACTATTTTGGGTTCTGACACTACCACAATGTGGTTTTCACCATCGGACCTTTTGCATTTTTTCTTTTTAATTGTATGACTAAGATATTTGATGTCAGCCTCAGTCATGTTGACACTCTTCTCAGTGGTGGAAGACATTACAGGTTCAATAGTATTTAGGTAATAGGCAAGAGTATAGTCATTCTAGAATGTAGGGACTTCACTAGATGCATTAGGGTTCCAGTCTATAAGCTCAAGATGTGTGAGTGAGAGGGTGGTGGCTGGTTCAATTGCATTCATAGTATAGTCATTAAGTGCTTGGATTAGAAATTTGAGACCTACGGTGACTTCGTCCATAGATGTGTTCGAATGCCTCTTAGTACGAACATCAACAATTGATGACACCAGGACACTAGTTGGATCAGACCCATATGACCTAACCCTAGATGTTTCATCCACTTTGATTTGGTTTTCATAGACATGCAGTTGGTCAATGTCTTTATCAGTAGTCACTTCTAAAAAAGAGTCAAACTCATATTCTTTAGAATTAGTGTTGCATGGCGAGAGATTATATAACTCCCCAACAATGATAGGGACATACTCGCCTTCATCATCTAGGTTTTTACACAAATACTCAGTATGTAATGACTAACTAGACTCTCCCCTTTCTAAATGATCTTTGAGTTTCTCAATATTGTTGTTAGAAGAATCACTGGTATCATCTACAGTGCTAACACATGACAAAAAGTCATCTAGCTCAATGAATAATTTAGTGAGATCATGAGGAATAGGACAAGGATAGTGATGGGGACACAACCCAATCACAAAATGGACACAACAGGAAAGAAAAAGTTTTATTAACTATGAAAATATGCTAGTATACTTAGTGCAAAGTAAAAAGACTCCAAAATATGAGCTATGGGCTTACAATAGCATAAATCTAGAGATAATTTATTCTCCCAGTACCTTCTCTCAAACTCCACTCGGAACTGCCTTTTACAATGCTAGAAATGTCCTTAAATAGACCCCAAAGGGTTAAGAATAAGGAATACATTCTAGAAAGTTCTAATTGGCATCCACTGCCAAAATGGAAGGCTCTAGAAGTCACTTTAGAAGTCGGTACTGTAGACACCTAAATTTGATTACATTGCTTTGGTAATCCTATTTAGTTATCTCTAAAGGCGTCATTAATTAAATTTCTATTTAATTAATTCTTTGCCATCCCCTAGCTGATTAATTTAATTAATCATCTATAGTCCTAATTGATAAATCAAATAACCTATTATTTATCAATTAATTCCTATTCTTCTATCTAATTCCAAACTCCCCATTTATTAAATAAACCTATTTGATAAATGAAACCCTCAAAACTAATAACCCATAACTTATTCCTAAACCCTCTTTTTAGCCTAATCCACCCCATCCACCCATACTAACTAAGCTTAGTCACTAACTCACCCACCCTCATGAATGCCATCCACTTGCAAATCTCTAACATCCCTAATCTAATCCTAAACCCAAGCCTAATCCACCCCCTAATGTTGTCACATTCCCTAAGCAAGCTTAAGACTTTCTTAAGCCAAGGAAAGTCAACAATCTCAACTCCCCTCAAAATATCCCAACCACTAAGCTTTGAATGCTCTTACAAAAGCCATAAAGACTCTTACAAGCTCTTACAAGCTCTTACAAGCCATAATGAAGGGTCTTTATGAAGATATTATTCTTTGAGCCTCCTTTGTTGACTCATCCTTCCCCTTTCCTCCATCCACTCACCTTGTGACATGTGTCACTCTCTGATTGGTGCTAAAACAAGCACAATCCATGTGCTCCCTTTTGAGTGCATCCTAGCCCTCATTAAGCTTTTATCTTTCCTTCCATCTTAGCCCTCCATCCCTCAAGCCCTTAGCCTATAAATTGAATCCCCTCCCAAGCCATTTCATCACAATCTTGGAGCTAAAGTTATAATGCCCTTTTGAGAGCCAAAAGCCATCAACCATACCCTTATAATGCCAAATTGAGAGCTCACAAAGCTACCAATTTGCCATTTTTCATCTCCATTGAAGCTAGTTTTTGGGAACCTTGAGCATACATCCCAATCCTTAGACCCATCTACCAAGCAAGGAGCTAAATCCTATTGGGAGAGTCCATTCATTTGGCTCACATTTCCAATTGGGGTTTCCTCTTTAGTCTCTCATTTATGTTATGGTTTATATGCTAGTTAATGCTTTTGTTTTTGAATAGATTAATATTACTTGCTAACATATTTCTCATATACATTTTGGCACGCCCGGTGGGACCCCACTATGGGTCATTTAATCCTCTATTTCTATCTATATGTTGTTTTTTGCTAATAATCTAATGTTTCTTGTCATTTGAATGAGTTGTAGGGTTTAATCTTGTTCTTGCAGGTTAAAGGAAGCATTAG
Organism: Cupressus sempervirens; assembly: GCA_028749045.1. NCBI lineage: Eukaryota > Viridiplantae > Streptophyta > Pinopsida > Cupressales > Cupressaceae > Cupressus > Cupressus sempervirens. Next base: position 140,600,638 of record CM053785.1, on the reverse strand, counting down.
GGAGAAAAAACGAAGCTTCAAAAATCAAATTCCAAAATTTTTCTGAAGAAAATCTGCATGTTTTAAACCAAATTCTGTGCAGTGTCGTCTCTGTAGATCGGCGTCTCCGACTGGTCGACTATCGTCTTCGAATCTGAAACTGTCGTCTTTGAAGTGAATTTTGTCGTCTATGCAAATCAGCGTCTCCGCCTAGCTTTAATCATCGTCTCCGCCTCTAACCATCATTTCCACTTGGCAATTTGTCTCATTCAAAATCCACTCTGTCGTCTCTGCTGCCGCCATCAGTAAAACTATCGTCTCTGCTGCCGCCAACAAACAAACTGTCGTCTCTGTAACCTAGGCTGTCGTCTTCACCGCTGCCAACTTATTCTATTGTCTTTGCCTCTTCCTCTGTCGTCTCCGCAGATCAACGTCTTTGTAGTTTGGCATCTGCGCCTGATGAACTGTTATCTTCGCCTGTCACTGTTGCAGCTTTAAGATCAAAATTTGACTTTTAGTGGTTTCGTAGGATTTAGAGCATTTTAAGCATTTTTACACATAGGAATTACAGCAAAAAAAGTTAAATTTTTTTTTCCCATAGTTGAGCTTTCCTTTTTTGAAGTGTTGGTGACTAATCAATTTCTTTTTTGTCTTATTGCAGGTTGGAGCAACTTTTTGGGTGACTAATCATGTTTTCTAGGTTTTTCATAGAATGAACCTGAATGGTTAAACACATTTTCTATTGAATGAATGTTGCTAAAAAACACACTCTTGAATGCCATGGGTTAAAATCAAATTTTCCTTGAATGCATGATTAAAACAATAAATCCAATCTTGAATGCCAAGGATCAATTAACCATTGCAATATCAAACACTTCATTTGGAGCTTCTAAAATTAAACAAAACAAATCTCTTTTCCACATGCAATCTAGGTAAAGTTTGATTTTTGGACATTTAAGAAACTTTGTTAAGTTAAAATACAAATTTGCAAAAATCAATTTGAGTAGTTCCTTGGACTCACCTCTTTTCTAATCACCCATCAATTAAACCATTGGTTGCAATCTCAACGCCATTTATGGGGATGGGTCTACTTGAAAAAGGTGTTAAATGTTCCACAATCTAACTCACTCACTTGGTCTTTGAACGTTTGCTTTAACTTTATCAAAATTATTAAATGATCAAAACTCTAGATTAAATCGATCACACTTCAAGTTTGGGCACTAAAATTGAACAACTATTGACGTGGAGGGCCTCCGGGCGTGCGCTTGACAAATCGAGTCTCACACATCTTTGCTTTGGGCTTTAAAACAAAATCACACCAACTCTTGAATGCTTGAAAGGGAAATTAATCGATACTTGACGTGGAGGGCCTCTGGGCGCGCGAGTTTACTTTTTTGTTGACCCTAACTCTTCTTCTTGTATTCATTCTTTGCTCAATTTTGTTGGTGCTTCAAGTTGGAATTGAACATTGTCTCTTAAACATGAGTGCTTGCAAAGTCTAGATTAGCACACATAAGAGTCAGGTTGTAAAAGAACAAGCATGTTTTTTAGCCCAAGGTCATCCAAGTCTTCTCTCCCCTTGTTGTCTTTCAAGGCCATCTTGGGTGCATAAGATTAGGATCCAAAACTTTGTTTCTTTTTAGGAGGCCTGCTTGGGGATTTCATCACCCCTTGGGACAACCTCAACTCCAGCATTCCGGTGGAGTATAAAGATCGGGAGGTGAATCCAAAGACACCTCTCTTGGAATCAAGATTTTTGTCACTCGAGCTAAGCCTCAAGAAACTTTATACCCTTGAGAAGTGAAAGAGGAGAAGTGGGTTACTGCTCCTCTCGGCTGTGTGACATATTTTTGGTTTCATCTACGGATTTGGGCCTCACGTACCTTTGGGTATATCGAGGACTCCCTAGCTAAACCAACTGTTAGCCTTATAGACAACCATCTAGGATGTTAATGTGTTTGAAGTGACTGATCGAAACATTTGTAGAACACACACACTCCTTGGTGCAAGTATCACATTCTAGGAATCAAAACTTCTATCTGGTTGTTTCTATCTATTGTTTGGTCTTTTACTTATTGAATGGATGTTTGCCAAACTTGGTCAATCCTAGCTTAGGGAGCACTTAGCGTAGTCATTGCCTATACCAGAAGTTGAACAAGTTGAAGCAAAATAACCGAGGTCTCTCAAAGCCAAGCAGATTCAAGAATTGATGTCAGAGCAACCCAAACCCAAACAGAAGTTCCACAAGGTGAAACTCAAGCCATCTCTAGCATACCAAGAACTTTTAGCCAAGAGAATGAATGACAAGTTGTCCGACCCAGCTAAGGTGGATAAGTTGACTGGATTTCTATTTGGCAGATTTTCCAACAGGGTAGATGATACAATTACCAAAAACTTGCATGAGGAGTTTGAGAAACTAGCTTATAGCCAAGTAGAGGTCTCAGATTCTACTCCACCATAGGAGGTAGTGAGAAAGGATATTACGCAGATTGATAGTAATGGTCAATTTGATACTCAAATTGAGATAATTGTATACATGCAATCAAAGGGTGATGTCACAGGTATTCAGGATGGTATAGCTACAACAGGCAGTGACTACAGCATAGTGGGTTCAGATGATGATTATGAGGATGTTGTTGTGCATGATGGTGAGATACCTGGTAGAGATGAGCAGACATTGAGCATTCATGAATTTGCTGAGAAAGAGTACCAGGCACAGTTAGATGCTTCATCACATGAGGTTGAGGCTAGTAGTACTTCACATGATTTGTCTAGCCAGCTGTAAGTGAACAAAGACAATATTGTGACTTCATTATCTCATCATGACAGGTATGTGGAGTTAGTTGGTATTGGTCATATTACTCAGGTGAGGAGTTTGCTTGAGTTACCAGTTGATTCTAGTTTATGGATATGGACTCAAAATTTTTATATTAGCGTTTGGGATTCAGTTGACTGGAGATCTTTAACACTTTTTGGTGGTAGTGTTTGTTTGGGTGCTATCATGGATTTGATTAACAAATTGCACAGTGTTGTCTTTTCTTGTGCCAATAGCTTGTTCAATGTTGGTATTAGTTTTTATACACCAGTGTTGGGATTTGTTCATATATCTAGTCAACCATGCTTGCTGGAATGTGTTGATGATCTTTCATATTTGGCAGTGTGTACAGATGAGTCCTAGGATCATATTGGCATTGATGACATCCAGGAGGATGTAGTGGGCAGTTTTGAAGACTTAGTTTCCTTGGCAGTTTCTTTTGGTACAGAGGAGTTGGACAGCAATGCTACAATTTTTGATACTCCGTATGTTGATATTAGCTTTGGAGTTGATTCACAGGATATGGATGGTAATACTCTAGAGACTAGTAACTTTGAGGATACTCCTTTAGATAGTGCATCAGAGGAGGTTTGTAGGAAACAATCTAGCCAGTGCCATCATGTGTCTAATCAGTTGAGATTTAGTGAGTGAGACATTGCTATCACTTGCCAACATTTCGATGCTGCTCGTCAGTTGTTAGCAGTTTATGGATGGGGTTCTCCTACTAGTGATGAGCAGGAAGGTAGTTATCTTTCCTTGACAGAGATCCACTCTTTATGGGAGGCTATTTGGATTTTGAGACAAAATTATATGTAGTTGGTAGCTGACAGAGATTATCTTATAGAGTGGGGGAGTACAACATATGATGCATTATTGGCCAAGGAAGATGAGGTGAGTGAGCTTACTCAGCAACTCGAGGTGACTTTTGAGATTCTTGAGAGTACACAGTTGGCTTTCGAGGACTTGTAGTTTCATTTGACTAAGGTGACCATGGAGTTGGAGCGACTGCAATCTTCACCAAATTCTGTACAGTCACAAGCTGTGGTGTCTAGTGATCTGAGGATGTCCATGGTCGAGATTGTTAGAGATAGTGGAGATGGGGATGCATCCATCCTTGATACTAACATTGGAATATCGGGTTCATTCCCACCAGAGTCAGTTTCAGTTGAGTTGGTTTCTACAAAAAATTGTTGTGGTATGCCTGACATGGTGGTGACCTCTAGTACTAATGGTATGAAGACTAGACATGTGGTATCAAAGATCATGTGTGATGTTGGTGAGCTGGTAGTTGGCATGGTTCCTGCTAGTAATATTACTCCCTTGGCAATGTCTTCGGAGGTAGTAGTCAATTCCAACTTGGTTAGTGATCAATTTCAGTTAGTTTCATCTGGATTATAGTCTGAGCCACCGACTGAGATTGGTGCATTCTATTGGCACTACACTATGAGGTATGTTCATCAATTTACCTTTGATGACCATGTTGATGAGATGATGATACATAGATGTACTTTGGTTCCTAGTGCTTGTCATCAGTTATGGGACGGTTTGATGCCTCGGGATGAGAGTTGTGATGGGCATGACATGGCAATAGGTTCTGTAGTTGACAGCTTGATAATACATGACTTAGAGCAGGAGTTTGGGAGTGATGCTTCAACAGTTGTTGTTGCTAATTCTACTCCTTTGGATATGACATCTCCTGACTTAGCTAGTGGTCAGTCACAGTGGGCTATATCACTTGTTCATGGAAACTTTGGTTTGGGTTCCATTTCTTGCTCTTTATCTTGTAATGTCTTTTCACCATCAACAGTGCATGGGAGTTATGGTTATGAGACAGTGGCCAGTGATTTACAAAGTTGTGCTGACTGCAAGATTTGTACAGTGTGTGGATTCTCCATACTTGGTACAATTTCATTCGAGAGCTTTCACTATTGTTGCAGAGTTGGATTGTATATTCAGTATAGGCCAGTGGGATGCGTTGATGGTATTTACTGTATTGGTAGTTTGATTTTTCCACTTTAATTGGGTTTTGATGCTCTAAGAGTTTGTGTCTCATGGGGTTCTAACTATGGCAGTGGTGATTTTGGAGTTTGGTTGAGCTGTAATTGTCAGTTTGATTATGGATTCCTCTTGGTTATATTGCAGAGGATATTGCAGGAGCCTATGTTAATTGACAGTAGTATAGTTCATGACTACATTTGGGATCCAGGGGGATTGATTGGTTTATTGTTCAGACATTTCTTGAGGACAATTAATATTTGGGAGGGGAGGACTTGTCATGTCCCTTTTCAAATAATTAAAAATAATAATCTTTTCTAAGGCAGGCAGGCCCAAAAAGGTGAAGTTTCAGAAAAGGGGATAATCTTTGGAAGATAATGGACTAATAAATGAAAATTATTATTAAAATATGTTTTAATTAACCCCTCTTGGATGTGAGTTAGGGTTATGCCCTCTTTTAAGGGGTTTGGAGGCATTTTGGGCTGATTCCAGAACTTGATTTTTGCTCATTTCTTTGTTGTTCTTCAGAGGTTGCCAAACCTGTGGAGAAGGAGACCCAAGAATGGGAGTTTGAAAGTTTCTAGGAAGGCTAAGGATGGGATTTTGAAGCCATTCCAAGTGCATGCTCATGCAGAGTTTTCCTTTGTGCTGAACAGTGCAGATTTGTGGGTTTTCGGGTGTGTTTTTTGTAAGAGTTTGGTGTTTTCGGTTGAGTATTTCATATCAGTTTGGGTTGCTGCTGTATATCAGACATTCAGATATTAAAATAGAGCTGAATATATGTATTTGGTCATGATTACACTTCTATGATAGATTATCAGTGCTTTTGTGGTGTTTTTGACTATTTTGTGTTGTTTTCGAGAGCTCGACAAGCATTATTTTTGTCTTCTGTTTGGGAGCTGTTGTGTAAATGTTATACAGATCTAGAAATTTCATTTTTTAGGCCATTATGCTGCTGAAATTTCTATAGAAAATGTCCACTTTCAGATTTATTAATAATATGTGAAGCTGTGAAGTTTTTTGCACTATTTTCGACATACCTGATTTGGGGTTTATTGAAAAATTGGTGGATCTTTGAAATATTGGTTGTTTGATCTTAAAGATCTGATTAGTGGCTTGAAATATCATATAAAATTAGAAAAGGGACATTTCATTTAATCATCCCCCATTTTTTGGCCCTATACAAGGTCATTTAATGCCTCAAACCTGAATTTGAAGCATTCTTAGGAGGTCTCCAGAAATTGAAAAACTGTGATAACTTTCAAACCGTATAGCCTTTTGACCTAACTATTTTTCTGGATTGTTCTAAATTACAATTTTAATCCTCTCTCCAATTTACACCTTTTGATTCACCATAATTATGGCTCAATTACATAGTCCTATTTTTTTGGCATTTACACATATCCCAAGGTGCTTAAATGCTCTAACCCATAACACTAATAGTGGAAATGTGAGAGTTGGAACCTTTATTTGACCCAAATGGGTATCCAAAAATGAAAACACATGAAACAGAAACTATGTCTAGGTACAATTTTTTTTTAGATGATACAAGATTAGCCTTATACCTTTGGATGCTCCTGCATCAGACACCCAGGGTAGATTGAAAAGTGACCCTATCACTTTATGGATGGTAGAGGAAATCCCAAATGGGAAACATCAACTGCTGATATCCAAGTTGAGTCCTCTATCGGTCATCCTTTCCACTTAACCGAATACTCTTCATACTGCCTCTTTTTGGTACTCCTGCCCACACGACTATCCAGGATCTCTTCTATCTCCTCCTTCTTAGAAGCAGGATTTGGACATGTCTCTAACATCGGCTCCTAATCTGCACCATCATCATGATACTCTGTTAAGTCTGCAATGTTGAAGATAGGAGAAATGTGAATTCCATTTGGCAACTGCACCTCATATGCATTTCCTGAGTCATGTTTTTTCAAAATTTTGCAAGGGCCAAATTTCTTCATCTTCAGCTTGTTGTAAGTACCTACTAAAAATATTTCCTTTCTTAAGTGTACCATGACTAGATCCCCTACTTGGAACTCCTTATGTCTTCTCCTTTGATCAGTCCCAGCTTTATACTATTGATTCATCTTGATAATGTGTGCTTGGACCTCCTCATGTTGGCATTTGATATATTCAACAAACTCTTCTACCTCAGCACTTGTCCTCTCCCCTTGCTCCATCTTCCTCAATTCTGGTGCAGTCTTTAGGCTACTTCCATATATAATTTGGAATGGTGATTTACCAATACTCCTATTTATAGAGTTATTGTAAGCAAATTTTGCTTGTGGTAGAATCAAATCCCATCCCTTGGGCTTATCCCCAACTAAACATCTCAAAAAATTTCCCAGACTTCTATCTACTACTTCTATCTGACCATCAGTCTGTGAATGATGTGTGAAACTGAATTTCAAGTCCATTCTCAACTTCTTCCACAATGTTCTCCAGAAATACTTCACAAATTTAGTGTCTCTATCAGAAACTATACTCTTTGGGAGGCCATGTAGTCTTACCACCTCTCTGAAAAACAAGTCTGCAATATGGACAACATCATGAGTTTTATGGCATGGAATGAAATGTGCCATTTTGGAGAACCTATCAACCACCACAAATACTGAGTCATTACACTTTTATGTCCTTGGAAATCCAAGAACAAAATCCATACTTATGTCCTCCCATGGCTTTGATGGAATAGGCAATGTCTAATAAAGTCCAGTATTGTGAGTAAATTCCTTGGCCGCTTGACAAACCTGACAACTCTGTACAAACTTCTTCACATCTTGTGAAATCTGAGGCCAAACATAATGTTCTCTAAGAATGGCAATGGTCTTATCTCAACCAAAATGTCCTACCATCCCTCCACTGTGTTTCTCCTTAATCAGATTTTCACTCATGGAACTCCTTGAAATGCACCATTGACTGCCCTTGAACAACGTACCATCCTGAATCTGATAATCTAACCACTTAGTTCTGTCTATAGCAATAGGTTCTTTACAAGCTTTCCATGCTTCAGCAAAATCAGGGTCCTCAGGGTACAGATTCTTGAGTTCATTAAACCCAACTACTTCAACTTGCATTACTATAAGCAGCAACTGCCTCCTACTTAAAGCATCTGCAACCCTGTTAGATTTTCCACTTCTATGCTTCAACACAAATGTATAGCTCTGCAAGAACTCTACCCACTTCATATGCCTCTGGTTCAATTTACCTTGGCTATTTAGATACTGTAATGCCTGGTGATCAGTATATAAAACAAATTCCTTTGGAAATAAATAATGCCTCCATTTCTTTAAGGCCTGAACTATTGCATAGAACTCTTGATCATAAACAAAATACTTCTTTTTCAAATCATTCAATTTTTCACTAAAATATGCAATAGGCTTACCTTCTTGGCTTAATATAACCCCAATAGCACTACCACTAGCATCACAATCCACTTGGAACACCTTGCTAAAATTAGGAAGTACTAACACAAGTTGTTCTGTCACCTTCTTCTTCAGCAATTCAAAACTTCTCGTAGCTGTCGCAGTCCATTTGAACTCTTTTCTATCCCCTCTTGTTAAGTCAGTTAGGGGTGCACATATGCCACTAAAATTCTTAATGAACTTCCTGTAGAAACTAACCAAACTATGAAATGATCTCACCTCAGTAGCAGAACTTCGAGTAGGCCATTCAAAGATGGCTTTTACTTTCTCTTGATCCATTTTGAGACCTTCATGTGATACAACCAACCCTAGGTAGACTAACTCCTTTTTTAGCAAAGCTACACTTCTTCAGATTAATTAATAGTTTCTCTTCCCTTAACCTTTCAAGAACACTATGAATATGCAATAAATGTTCTTCCAAAGTCTTGCTGAAAATTAAAATATCATCCAAATAGACAATAATTTTTTTTTCCAAGAACTTCTTGAGTACCTCATTCATAAGCCGCATGAAGGTGCTTGGGGCGTTCGTCAATCCAAAGGGCATGACTAGCCACTCATAAAGACCCTCCTTGGTCTTGAAGGCAATTTTCCACTCATCTCCTTTTCGTATCTGTATCTAGTGATAGCCACTCTTGAGATGTATCTTTGTGAAGTACCAAGCTCTACTCAAGCAGTCCATAAGATCATCCATTCTTAGCAAAGGAAATCAATACTTGATGGTTATCCTATTTATAGCTTAAGAGTTCGTACACATTCTCCACTCTCCATCCTTCTTTGGTGCCAGTACTGCAGGTACTGCACATGGACTCAGGCTCTCTTGAATCAAACCCTTCTTCAATAGCTCCTGGACCTGTCTATTTAGCTCCTCAGTTTTAGTAGGAGTCATCCTATGAGCAGCCTTATTAGGCAAACTAGCTCCAGGGATTAAATGTATCTGATCACTGATTTGCCTTACTGGTGGCAATCCTTTTGGAACATTATCAGAAATGATATCTCCAAAGTCACTTAATAAATCGAAAACTTCAAGTGGTATTTCATTACTACCTTCCTTATCTTTTCTTGGAATCAAAGCATAGCACATATGCTGATGTTTCATGCCATCTAAAAACTTTTTTCCATCAAAAAGATAGATCCTAGCACTGCTGCATACCTTTTCACCTTCCTTTACCATGGGCTTTAGTTTGTGGTGAACTCCATCCTTTGTCAGAGAGTATATGTTTGCATGACCATCATGTACTACATGCTTGTCAAATTGCCACAATCTTCCCAACAATAGATGGAAGACATCCATTGGAATAATATCATAGAGAACTTCATCATGGTAACTCCCAATTTTGAACTTCACTAAACATTCTTCACTTACCAGGACCTTATGATCATCCTTCACCCAAGTGATCCGATAGGGTTGGGGGTGTTTTTCCCTCTTGAGCTTCAGCTTAGAGACAATCTCTTCTGACACCATGTTGTTAGTGCTACCACCATCAATGATCACATCACAACAATTATTCTCACATTTTTACCTGGTACAAAATAGACTCCTCCTTTGTCCTAGTTAAATCTCACCACTTAGTACGACCCTTTCATTTACTAAAGTCTCTCCTCTTTCTGCATCCTCTAAATGTGCTGACTGTGCATCCTCATCCACATGAGCAACCCTAGCTTGGCCCTCAACTCTCCTATCTGTCCTTCCTTGTCATTAAGTGCACTCAAAGGCATGATGGCCTTGTTCATTGCAATGGAAAAAGGTACCATAGAAACCTCCTCTTCCTGAACCTTGTCCACATCCTCTACCTCTTCCTCTCCGATCTCCAAAGTTTTGATCACGGAAGCGGTTGAAATCCTCGTTCCTCTGGTTCGTGCTAGTACCTACATCTTCATTTTTCTTTTGGGTCTCATTTCAACCTCCAGATGACCTATCACTGCCCCTTCCTCCTTGACCGCACCCTCTTTGTCTCCATTCAAACTTTTTATTTAGCTTCTCTTCAACTCGTAGGGAAAACTAGTATGCCTCTTCAACACAGGTCATTCTTACCAGACTTAATTCCTCCTATATGCTAGGTCGTAACCCATTGATATAATGAGGAACCTTCTCCTTTTTTGCTTTTGCATGCCTTGGTCTAATCAAAAGTTGGTAAAACTCCTTCGTATATTCCTGGACTGATTTTCTTGCTTACTTTAACCCATGCATCTTCTTAAACAAATCAAGCTCATAGTCAACAAGAATGAACTGCTTTTTTAGTTTGTCCACCATTCGATGCCACCTTGTGATCTTCTCCTTTCCTCTTCTATTTCTTTCTACTTGAACCTCTTGCCACCAAATTTTGGCATGGCCTTTTAGTTTGGCCTTTACAAACTTAATCCTATCTAGATCTCTAATATCCTCATACTCATAGTACTCTTTCAGTTCATTGATCAAGTTGATCAACTCATCTGTTTCAAATTTCTTGAAAATACACCCACATCAATTGTAGGTCTTTTCCCAAACTTAGTAATGGCCCTAAAAAGCCTCTCCTCTACTTGATTCAAAACTTCCCCTTCAACTTCCCCTTCTGGTTCAATTTTTACTTCTTCATTGTCATCCTCACTTTCATCACCCGCAACAACATTTGTTCCTCTATGGAGCTCCTCTTGCAATGCTTGAAATTTTCATTGGAGGGCTCTAAACTCCTCAGGATTAATAGCTTTGGCCCTTCCACCATGCTCTCTTCGTGGAGGCATCTTCTTAACTCAAACCCACAACCACACAGTTCTGGTGCAAACTGCCTCATAGTCGGCGCTCTGTCTACACACTTAGGAAAACCAGCTCTGATACCACTTGACAAGGACACAACCCAATCACAGAATGGACACAACAAGAAAGAAATTTTTTTATTAACTATGAAAATATGCTAGTACACTTAGTGCAGAGTAAACAGACTCTAAAATATGCCCAATGGGCTTACAATAGCATAAATCTAGAGATAATTTCTTCTCCCACTACCTTCTCTCAAACTCCACTCCGAACTACCTTTTACAATGCCAAAAATGTCCTTAAATAGACCCCAAAGGGTTAAGGATGAGGAATACATTCTAGAAAGTGCTAGTTGGAATCCACCGCCAAAATGGAAGGCTCTAGAAGTCACTTTAGAAGTTAGTACAAAATTAGAAGAATCCAGAAATGGTAGCCGAACTTTCGAGAGGCATAACTTTTGAACCGTAGCTCTGATTGACAAACCATTTACATTTTTGGAAAGCTCTTGGAGTGCTCTATAGCCCTATGGATCAGCTTTGATCATCCCCCATTTTTTGGCCCTATACTAGGACATTTAATACCTCAAACCTAACTTTGAAGCATTCTTAGGAGATCTCCAGAAATCAAAAAATTGTGATAACATTCAAACTGTGTAGCTTTTTGACCTAATTCTTTTTCTGGATTTTTCTAAATTACAATTTTAATCCTCCCTACAATTTACACCTTTTGATTCACCATAATTATGGCTCAGTTACATAGTCTTATTTTTCTGGCATTTACACATATCCCAAGGTGCTTAAATGCTCTAACCCAGAACACTGATAGTTGAACTGTAAGAGTTGGAACCTTTATTTTACCCAAATGGGTATCTAGAAATGAAAACACATGAAACAGAAACTATGTCTAGTTATAATTTTTTTTTTTGGGTGACATAGGATTGCCCTTATACCTCTGGATGCTTCTGCATCGGATAGGAATCCTCATCATTAGATTGTTCCTCTCGAGTATCTGACTCAGCTTGTGACTTGTTTCTAGATGAACTCTCAGGTTCTAGTATGAATTTATTAGGTCCCAAATGGAAAGGAACCTTCTTAAATCCTAGATTAGTTGTATCATTGCTACTTTGAGCTGTTGCTTTGATAGGATCAATTAGGCCATTATTATTGCATCCAATGGGGCCAGTTTCCTTGTAACCAAAATGCTTTATATGCCTAAGACTAGGCCCATATTTCTCAGGAGTGATTTCTTGAGCTTGCTCTGTTAAGTCCATTGGAGCCTCTTCTCTGTAAAGCTATGTAGAAATGGCTCTTTTTTCACTTTCATCCTCTAAGGGAACTATAGCCTTGACAACAGTGCCATTATATTTGGTTTGAGGTGTCAGCATGAACAACTTCTTTGCCTCTAAGGGTCTCCCATAATGCCGAGGAGACTCTGGGAGAGATGTTAATGACAACACTAGTTCAATATGATAATCTCCCATGCAATTTCTTTCAATTTGAATGACTGCTTGATTTGTTTTAGCTTATTGTCATGATAATCAGTGGATTCACGATTAGCAAGGACAAAAGTTTCAACAGCTTTGAGCATATTGCAGGTATAGCTAGTAGTGGCAAGAATAGTAACTTTGGAGCCATGAAATGGGAACTTGATGCATTGGTGGTATGTGGATGGCACAAAACACATCTCATGTATACATGGCTATCCTAGTAGAATGTTGTAAGCTAAGGGAATGTCAAGCACCTGATAGGTGAAATCCCTTTCTACATGACCAACATGAATGGGTAAGACCACAAGAGCTAGAGACTTTCATTCCACTTCATCATACACTTTGATGGTGATCTTATGTCAAGGATCAATAGAGTCCTTAGGATAATTCAATTGTCTAAGTAGAGTAGTAGAGACAATATTTAGGCCAGTGTTGTTATCGATGAGTACCCGACGAACACGTGTCTGTGGATCATAACCTCAATGTGCAGGGGTTGATTGTGTGGGTGACTCAGTGAGTTATTATCCTCCTCAAAGAAGGTCATAAGATAAGGTGAGGTTAGGTGACCTACCATGGATTGAAATCACTCAAGATCAAGATCTTGAGGAACATTTGCCTCAGTGAGTGCTTTGTCCAGATTATTCCTATGAGTAGGCATGATTTTAAGTAGCTCAAAGATGGAAATCTAAGCATTAGTTCATTTTAGTTGATCAAGAACACTATAACTGGTTTTCATTGAGTTCATTGTGGGCTTTGCTCCTTTGCCAGATGAACTAGCAAGGGATTTGTCTTTGTGTTGTTCAAGATCAAAAGTAGAAGGCACAGGGTGTTTGAGCACCAACTTAGCGTTAGAGCGAGTGAAAACATTATCATAGTGTTGTGAGGGTGTGTTATCCATTGTGTTGGAAGTGGGGCCCCTCAAGAGAAATGGTGTCTTGGGTTTGTCATTATCTTGTTTGCCGTTAATGGTAATAACATCGCAGTATTCAGAATCCATAGGTTCAATCATGTTGATCACATTGTCATCATTGGAATATGTGTAATTGACCTTGTTGTTGGGTTGTGGTTTTGAAGTCTCTCCTTTTTCATAGGCTAGGAAAGGCTCTTTGAACACCTTGTGATCCAATTTTTTGTTATGTCCATCTACCACAAGATCACCAACATCAATCATGTCCTAGACTTTATGGGACAAGTTTATGTAGTTTCTAGTTTTGTGTCCCTTATTTTGGTGATACTCATAGAATGAGGTTTTATTCCACCATAGTGGACATGGTTGTGGATCATAGGGATGAGGATTGTCCATTGGTGAAATAATCTTGTTTTGTAACAATGTTTTGTAAACCACATCCAAAGGTTCACCCAAGGGTGTATATTCTTGCTTAGGGCGTGTGGCCCATGAGTCTCTTGGTTTGTTCTCAGATGTCTTATTGTTAGGAGGTTTCTCAATATTTTTGGCCGCTTTGAGGCTAGCTATGAAATTAAATGCTGCCTTAGCAGGTTTGGGGGTGACATTGTCAACAACTCCATCATGTACAATTTCTCGGTTCTTGTTGACATGTTTGGTTTTATCCCTGTTGGAAGTGGAACCTTGTTTTGTGTCCTTCTGAAGAGTGAGTTCACCTTTCTTGACCATAAATTTCTCAATATAGATAGCCTGTGTGATCATGTCCTCAAAGGTACATGGACCTTGAAGTTGGACTCTATATCCAAAATCAAGTAGGAGGTTATCAGTGAAAATGTCAAGCTTCTCCATTTCTGGAATTTTGTAAGAATACTTAGTGTATAGTTGTCTCCATCATTGGAGGAATGTGAGAAAAGGTTCTCCAACTTTATGCTTAAGGTTGCATAGATCTCAAATGTTAATAGGATGTTGAATGTTATGAGAATACTGCTAAACAAATAGATTGGAAATTTCATCAAACATCTTGATATCGGGAGGTACATGTGAAAACCACTCTAAAGCCTGACCACCTAGGCTTCTAGGGAATAAATGCATGAGGTATGTTTGATCATGTATAAACTCCATAGACAAGGTTCCAAATTCTCACAAGTGATCCTGGGGATAAGTGATACCAAAGTACTTGTCATACTTAGGTAGTTTTATGCCTCGTGGAAAAGGAGGCATGTTTACACTCTTGTCAAATGGGAATGGAAAAAGAGCATCTAATGTGTATGTTTTTGCGGGTTTCTCTTTCTCATGCATCATCTAAGCCAGTTGGTCTTGCATAATTTTCAATTGTTTTTTGAGTTTAAAAGTCTCTGTTTCTTCTTTAGATGTGATAATGGTTTCCACATTGAAATGAAAGGGACCTTAGCTCCCTCTTAGGCAAGTTTGAGAAAGTACTTTTCTTTTTCTTCGTTGAGTAGGATTCCCATGACCTTTTGAAAGTTTTTGTCTCTTCGACATTTTTCTATGTGTTTAGGGAGTATTTCCACCTCTTCCTATTCATCATCAGTGTCATGGTCTTTCTCTTTCTCTTTGTCATTCTTAGGTGGTTCTTGATGTCTACTGTTACCACCATGTTCAGTTTCATGATTAGTCATTGTAGGAATGTGCTCAATTTTAGTATGTTGTGTTTCAAACGGTCCTTTGAAAAGGAAGTCAGACATTGTGTTTGGAGATACAAGACCTCTACTAGTTTCATGATCCTCTTGATACAAAGGATTCCTAGTTTGTTGTAGGTTTATGGAGAATGTGTGTTGGACTCGAGATGTCTTGACAGGTGAGGGAGATCATGAATATGTCTCACTAGCCGAACTGGATGCAGATTATGTAACAAAAGGTAAGCAACCTCTACCATGATTATGACCCCTAGCATGGCCTCACCTAAGTCTAAGAGGATAAAACATGTTGCGACAGTCATAGACAAGGGCAAAAGGCAAGAACCTAGACAAGGACCACACTAAGACTAAGCCTCAATAGGACAAGACAAGAATGCTCTATACTAAGGCACAAGTAGTTTGATTTGAAGGCTAGAACAACCAAAGGTTATGACTAATGTATCATAGAGTATGACAAGCACTAAAGAATGATAATCCAAAAAAAACTAAAGGACAAGATTAGTCAAAGTGCAGATCACAAATCTTTAGTTTAAGCTAAATGCCACTATTCAGGACTATGTATAGATAGAGAAGGGACAACTCAATGCAAGAATTAGATTGAACGAAGATCATAGATTAGTAAAATAAGCTGTTTTGATAGTTTTAAGACCAAGGTCTCACGTGAAGATTCTCTGTGAGCCGTGCGAGAAAGTTTTTCAGGTCGTGCGAAGACTCAGAGCAACAATTTAAATTTGCATGAAGACTTTCTTTGGCTTGCACGAAGAAGTGACAAGACAAAAAATATAGTTGGAAAGATCTCGTGCGGGTATATGAAAGATTTCATGTGAAGACTTGAACAGGCTCATGCTAAAAGATGAATTCTCATGCGAGAAAATGCAAATTTGTGCACAAAAATCAGGACCAGTTTGACAATAGCATTAGATTTCAAAGAGATTTCTTGATTGTTTGGATAGATTGACAGGCTAGTTGGACTGATTTTTTGAATAGACAAGAAGGTTAACTATGAAAATCATTTAAACAAGTGTTTCAAGTTGTAATAAGGCATTTGAACCAGATAGTGGGAATCGATCAGTAGTCGAATACAATCCAATTGAGGGCAAAGAAACTCAGAAGGACAAGGGAGTCTTGACTCTTAGTTTGTTTAAGGAAGTTTGGACATGTTGAAGACTCAATAACAAACAAGCTTTATCCCTAGAAATAGAAAATGGTAGAGCAGGAAAAAGCTTTGTCCCACATCTTATGCACATGCGTGTACATCACACAAGTGTGTCACCCTCTAGAGGGTGCCTATGTTTTTGGTATATTCAAAGGACTCAATAGTATACGTTGAATGAGCACCCTTATGATAGGGGATGAGTGCACATACCACCTTCAAATGTCTAGTAGCATGCCTATGGTGAGTTCTACTGGACAGATTCTTCCCCCTCCTTGCACAAAGATTATGCCTCCTTTTGGAGGTGAACCGGGTGGCTTCTAACTAAAATTTTTTACTTGGCTTCCATTTGTATTAATTCTCGGTGGCTTCCCAAGTGGAGTTGAGAATAGTAACCCACACTAGCATCTAAAAGTGCACACACTTTCTTAACAAGACTAGGGCCATCACCGACCAATGCAACCGATAGAGCTTCCCCTTGATATGCAATATCAAGAATCAAGGGAAAGAAATTAATCTGGCTTTGGAGTCTTTTTCTCTACAAAGCATCTTGATTATAGTGAGTTGGAATCTTCGGCAAAAGAAGTGTGCTCACTTGGGTCATTCCCAGAGGTTGGATCACTCCGGCAGGCCCTCTAAAGGATTGACACAGATTAGTGGTCCATATTTAAGGGTCCAAGTTTCTAATTTCCCTAAAGGGGAAAGAGCATAATCCTCTACTTTATTTCCTCGCCCAAACATGCAGAATAGATTAATTATCCACTTAGCTTAATCAATCTAGACTCATTCTTCGTAAAGATTTTGATTCCCTTAAAAAGTAAACCATCATCTCATCATAGAAAATAACAAGCACTAAAGAACCATTAAGCTGTTTGCCTCCCTCGGAATGCTATCTTTCAGAAGTGTCTAGGTTTCTGATTCACCCTTGGTCATGACTTCCAAGTGGTGAAGAGCATAATCCCCTATTCTTCTGTCTTACACCCTAAGAAGTTCACAAGCCCTAATTAATCTATGTTTTGAAAGCAATAAATAAGACACACTAGTTCGTGGGTTTTAAAAGTGGTCTTTGTTGAATGTATCTTTGGCAATTGTCCTGTAAACAAGGGTCAGTTTTTGTTTGAGTGGGTTTTATAAGGAATCTTCGTCGAAATATCCTACAGACAACAGTTAAGCTGCAGAAAATTAGAGAAACATAACAACACAGATTCCTAGAAAAACACGTCTGCAAAAGTGAATGAACTGAATGCTCAAAATTTTTGAAATTGAGCTTGTAGTTGCAGATTTTTGTGCAAAATCTTGCGCAGGGCCGCGCAAAATCTTTCTCCGAGTCGTGCAAGAAAATTATGTGCCACGCAAAGACTTGTGCAATGGGGCACTTTTTTGCGCCATACGATATGAAACTTCACATGAGAACCTACAAATCCTCATGCAAAAATGGAATGTCTCATGTGAAGATTTGAGTACTGGTACGGAACAATATGGATAGAACACTAAAATAACATTAAAAAATGCAGATGAGGCCAGAGAAATTAATTTCTTCAGCCCCACGGTGGGCACTAGAAATGTATGCATGGAATGTGGCCTCTGTTTAACACACACACTTCAACGTAGTCATTACCTGCGAAGTCATCCTAGAATAAAAGTTGAATTATTTATCCAAGACACCCGACAGTGCGACCCATTGCCTTCTACCTAAAAGGACTTTTCTTGTTAATGCCCTTAGATTGAAGGTGCAGGCAACCAGACCTTCTCAGAATGAAGGATTTAAAGATGTAGCTAGTCTATATGAAGATGCAAAGTAATCTAGAATGAAATACGCTTTTAATCTAAGAACATGTAAAAGAAACTATATTAGATGTATGAAATTTAAGAATTAAATGAGGTTAATCTAAGAATGTGAATGCATGAAAATATATGAGCAAAAGTGAGTATGAATTTCAACAACAATTCGATATCAATTCAATTCAACCTCCTTAGTGAGGAATTATGAGTCCCTTAAATAGAATTCCTGGAATCCATCAATGAGTGAGATCAACTTGGATCAATGGTCAGGATCAAAGCAAAGATCTAGTTAAGATGGAAACTTCCTTGTGCAAGTGAAATGAACTATTTCTGATCTGAGTGCGATGAGCAGTTAACCGAACTTGTCATGGGTGGGAGATCAAGTTAACTAGATTAATTCCAATTCGAGAGATAGTTCACTCAGAGTTTCCATTTTGGAATTGAAGAGTAGGATTAGGAAAGATATTTAATTTAATAAAATGAGATATGACCTCATAAATACCTTTTCTATTTAATTAAATAATTTCATTCAATTAATTAGAATAGGCATATTTATTAAATTAAATAAATTTAATTACTTAGTACATTAGCCTTAGGTGACAATTTAATTTAATTAAAGTATAAATACTTAATAATTAAATTAAATATTAATCAATAGGTTTTAATGTGACTAATATGAGTAAATACTATAGGAATTAAATGAATAGCATGATTAATGCAGATTAGGGTTTTCTAAATTTGACAATTATGTCAAGTAGTGAGAATCAGAATAAGAATTGCCTAGTGAAATAGGACTTTAGGGTTGATCAGAATATACCAGAATTGGTGATCATGGCAATGAGCCAATTTTGGGGTATTACAACTACAAGTGGATATGATAAAATAATAGAATGATATGTCCACATAAAGTATGAATGCTCCAACTACTCTTGTGTAATTCCATATGCAATCTTAAGTAAAGTGTAATGAAAATCAATGCAAAAATTTAAAAAGGTGAAATGCTTCCATTACACCTATACATGTTTTATGAATTTTGAGATTTTATCGAAATTCCATTGCTTCTCTATTATGTGAGAGATTAGTTTGGTTGCGAGTGATCATTGTCTATTGTGGGGTTGATAAAAAAGTCTTACATTTAATAATAATAAGAATAGTAATAGTAATAATAATAATAGTAATAATAACAGTAATAGTAATAGTAATAGTAATAGTAATAGTAATAGTAATAGTATTAATAACACTACTACTACTAATAATAATAAAGTAACAACAACAACAACGATGACAACGATGACGACGATGGTGACAACAAAAACAACAACAACAACAACAACAATATTATTGAGTTTCAACCAAGAACTTTCAAACAATTTATCTCATTGCAAAATGGACCTCACTATTACATCTAGAAGGTGTAAAAGTACTAAGATCACCTATCAAAGAATTGAAATAAAAAAGTAGAAGAAGGTATCTCTTTGATTAAGGAAAATAGGTTTTGAAGGGTGCTTGAAACCCTTTATAGATCAAATAATATTCAATGAAGTCCAAACATTATAACAATAAACCTAAGTTAAAATGGGTCACTTGACAAAACATGCTAACTAGGGTGGCTTCACAGATAACACAGTTCTCTACTACCACCTAAATAGGTTTACAAGCTAGGACAATCAAATGCTCAATATTACTACAATGCAAGAGAGAATGATATGTTTCTAGGTGATTGTAGAGAGGCACTAATAACATCAAAATGAGAAACCCTCATAATCTAGTGATTGAGTCTATGAACCACATCCTTAGGAAGAGGTGCAGGGATAACAATGTCAGACAAAATGCGTCAAAAGGCAGAGGGACCTAAAGTGATGCAAGATCATCAAGATCAGATTTGTTGAGTTATGGTTTGTGAGGATAGGGATATGTTCGAGGTACATTAGGGTATGTTTTCCTAAGTGTGCATAGAGTTTGGAGTTATTGTCTTGAAGTTAGAGCCAATTTGGTGACTGCGAGTTGTGTTCCTAATTTATTGGTAGACTTTGGAGATTGTTTCTGCAAGCTTCAATCTGAGGAAGTTGGCATGCGATTTCTTGGATTTGGATTGTTGGATGACAAATGGAACTATTTCTTAAAGTGTACATTCTTATGTGGTCTTTTGAGTTATTTATGCATTGTAGACTTGGGGCCTATCCTAAGTATTTAGTTATTTCATTTAATGTTTGTTGCCAAGCTGACTTGTGGCTTTAAGGTGTATTTAATGTGAGTATTTATTTAATGTCTATTATGCTTGGATGACATGTGGCTTGGTTTTGTATAAGTAGGGGTTCTTTCTTGTCTTGAGACATTAGGAGATCATGAGTTCAACATGGAGTAGATGAGAGGAGTGAAGTTTGAGTAGAGCTAGTAGCTAAGTGTGGGCTTGGGAAACAAGAAGTTCTCTTGGTGGCTTGTGACCACAAGTTTAGATTCTTCTTAGAGTTCTCTACCAGATTGAGGATTTGGGCTAGCTAGTGGTTAGATCTTGCAAGGTATTGCAGAATTGTTATTGTAATTACTAATGTATTTGGCCGTAACTCAGAAGGCCTTACAATCATGCATGTTGGATGTAAGTCTTATGATTCATTATGAGAATTGGTGTTGTTTTGGATCTAAATCTTTGTGTTATTGTGTATATTTTTCCGTGTGGTTAATTTTTTGGGGCTAGGATATCTCCTTTGGGGATTCTCTTGCCTTGCATTGCATCAAGTGGTATCAAAGCTAGTTGATCTTGTGGAGAAAAGTTTGATGTTTTGGTGGATTGTTCTTTCTGGAGTCCTAGATATCTTTTTTATGAGGTGGAAAATCATGGTTTTGACTTGCAATTGTAGAGGACTTACAAATGGATCTTAATATGAAAAGATGTTTATGAAGATGGAAGGTTAATCTTGTTAAGTGAAGGTTGGATTTGGTTGGTGATTTGTTGTAGAGGGTTTGTGAAGATGTTGGAAGATGCCACTAAGAAGATTGGACCCTAGGATGATTGCATATCTTCGTTATGTGGTGAAGATGAAGATAATTGAGGTGTTTTCTTGGGTGGATGCTACTTTGTCTAAATGAGTTGAAGATAAAAATAAGAAAGTTGTATGTGATTGGATTGGAGTTTACCAATTAGAAGGAGAGTGGTCTAGTCAGTTAAGAAAATTATTCAAAGGAAAAGACACTTTTTTATTGAGGAAGAGGTAAAGGATGACTTTGGTGAAGCGCAAGAGGTATGTGTCATTGGTTTTATTGACCAATTTGTAAATCCTAATATGAAACCTCTAGAGAAACTTGTGGTTGTTGTTGAGATACTTGAGGTTACCCAAGAGGTTCCTAACCTTGTTGAGAGTGGAAATGATATTTGTTTCATGATCAGTTGGTTGGATCTGACATGGAAATTGAAGAGCACTTGGTTGTGGATAATTAGGTTTTTGTGGACAATGAGTTACATATTGCAGAGCATCTTGTTTGGAGCAATGGGATTCCTAGTTTAAATATGGATGAGGAATTGCATATGGTTACTGATATGGATCTCAATTCATATGTTGTTGCTAAGATGATTGAGGATGTACAAGTTATTGCTGATATTTTTGAGTAGGATTTACATTCTACCGATGTGGACTCACTAGTTGTTGATGTGGTTGAGGATCTACATGATACTGTTGATTTGGATCTATATGTTCTTGATGTGGACCTTCTTATGGTTGACATGACCAAGGATTTACATGTTTCTCTTATTGTTGATTTGGGCTTACATGTTGCTGATTTGGTTTGAATTTATATGATGCTATTGACATGGTTTTCATGTTTGAGGATGTTACTATTACTGGTTGTGATTAGTTACAAGAATTTTCAGTGAATCATTATGTTCAATTTGATTGTGGGAGTGAGCATGTTCATTAGTTTGTTGAGATTCTTTTCATTATGGTGTTTGGATGGATGAAGAAAAGATGGTTGATGTATGTACTGGTTATCTTGTCCTTGATGGATTAGAATCCTTTGGTAAAGATGAAGTTGAGTGTAGATATTTCTTTTGGCATTAAAGTATATGGGACATACTTTTCTATCTGCTTAGGGAGTCTGATGCAACAACATCAAGCTTGGATTTGTGGATTTATGGTTTACACAATTGGGGATATGTTTGAGGCACACTGGGGTACCTTTTCCTAAGTGTGCATAGAGTTTGGAGTTATCATCTTGGAGTTAGAGACAATTTGGTGACTGCTAGTTGTGTGTTCTTGATTTACTGGCAGACTTTGGAGATTCTTTTTGCGAGCTTTGATCTGAATGAGTTGGCATGTTTCTTGGATTTATATAGTTGGATTGCACACAGACCTATGTCTTAGGGAATTTATTCTTATGTGGTCTTTTGATTTATTTATGCATTGTAAACTTGGGGCATGTCCTAAGTATTTAGTTATTTCATTTAATGTTTGTTGCCAAGATGATTTGTGGCTTGAGGGTGTATTTAAAGTGAGTATTTATTTAATGTCTATTATGATAGGCTAACTTATGCCTTGGTTTATTAGAAGTAGGGGGTCTTGTCTTGTCTTGAGACATTAGGGGATCATGAGGTCAACATGGAGTAGTTGAGAGGAGTAAAGTTTGAGAAGAACCAGTAGCTAATTGTGGGTTTGGGAAACAAGAAGGTTGCTTGGTCACTTGCAAGCACAAGTATAGATTATTCCTAGAGTTCTCTATCAGACCGAGGAGTTGGGATAGCTAGTGGTTGGATCTTGTGAGGTCTTGAAGAACTATTATTGTAATTGCTGATGTGTTTGGCTGAAACTCAGAAGGCCTTACAACTAGGCGTGTTAGATGTAAATCTTATGATTCTATTATGAGAATTGGTGTTATTTTAGATCTAAATCTTTGTGTTATTGTGTATACCCCACTATGTGGTTTATTTCTTGGGGCTAGGATATCTCCTTTTGGGATTCTCTTGCCTTGCACTGCATCATAAAGGTGATAAATGATGTTGTTTGTACATGAAATAAATCAATTTTTATCTTCAAACTCTCACCATTATCATAAAAGGCACTCATTTATTATGAGAAAACATAGTTTATATTTTTCTCTCATGTGGGAGAATACATATTACATAATAGTGATATAAGTAATCATTAAAGAGTCATGGGGGAATACATATTACAAAATAGTGATATAAGTAATCATGAAAGAGTCATGTTGAGTCATAGTTTCTTCCCTTACATGTACATGTCTTGTTGCATTTTTTCTCTTTTAGATGAAGCCTTTTCCAACATGATGTTCCTCTTTTGTCCAATTGTGAGACATTTTTGTCTACATGTGTATCTAATATTGTGTTGAAATCAAGACTCATTCACCATTTCATCATTTGCACATCTTTACATTTTAACATACTCCCAACTAAGTTGCACTTAAGAAGGCTATTGGTATGAATATGGTCTATTACCTAACTAGTTTCTTATTAGGCCATATTTACACTAGCATACTTAAGCTTATTTAGGTTATTTTCTTTCTATTACATACCATTCCAGATTAAGAACCTCATCATGATCTTATAGTATCTTATGATTTCATTCTTGTCTTTGCAACAAGGATTTCTCATTATATATCATATCATTATTCAATTTATATCCAATGAATTCTTTGGCTTCATAGCAACTATATTCCTTCTTTCCTTGTGAAAGGTTATTTTAATTGAAGATGATCCTTAGGCTATTAGGGATATGATAAATAACCCTAACATGAAGAACTTATTCCATATTGATCAAACTCTATAAATGTATTCCTTAACATCATTAGTCCTAGTAGCGAAGTAAACAACAAGGAACTTGTCAAAAAATTTAGAACATGAATACATATTATACCAAATCAAGTGTGCCACTAACTATATTATCTATGTCCATGAAAATAACCCAAACCTATAATTTGATCCCTTTGAACTTAGTATTGATTGTTTTGATTTAAAAAAATTACATTTATAACTATTATTCTCAACATGAAGACATAAGACTAACTATATGAACAAATTCATGGTATGGTCTTTAGCATTCATCTTATTGTATCTTAGTATATTAATATAGGATCAAGAGCTTAATATCCCTATTATTTTCCTTAACTATTCAAAATTTAGCATTTCAACAAATTATTTATATCCCTACTAACTTATATCTTTTCTTTAGATGAACTTGAGTTTGACTTTATTTGAGAAAAAGAAATCAACAGTTTCTAATTCCTCTTAAATCTAATATGTCCCCATAAAAGATCAGTTTCTAATTCCTCTTAAATCTAATATATCCCCATGAAAGGTTGTAGAAAAGCTATTCTCTCCTATTATTTTTGAATTAAAATCAACCAAAACTAGGGGGTCGGCCAATAAATAGTCACATTGGTGAACTACCAATAGATCACCAACTACCAAAACTACCCCCTGCCACTTTAAAAACAAAAACATAATTTAGAAACTTAACTAAAAGATTATCAATAGACATGGCATACATATTGCCTATATTAGAATTGAAAAAGCTATGGAAATATAAAAACAAAGGCATAAAAGCCTTAAACCCGACCAAGTTCCACAACCAATATAAGTGCAACATGAAAATCATGAAAAACTAGAAGGAGAGAATCATTAGGGATTTTTAGCCTCCTTCCTCCCCAGAAGGATATTAGCCCAATCTTCCATAAGGAAGTCAAACAACATTTTGGAGTCCTCCTTTCGCAAATCACCCTCTAGATCTTTAAGTAGGTGCAGTGTGGTAATAGCTGCATGTGTCACTTTGATAGTAAACTTTGTCAAAAGGCACATTCTTTCTTCTAGCGCATGAATTCTTTCCCACACCTCATTGCCAACCATCTTCTTGATCTCCACATTGACCTCCTGCTTGTCACAAGGATAGTTGTTCGCCTGCACCATAGTAACATCCTGCATAATCAGGGGGTTAGCGTTGTCCCTAGAAGAAACCCTAATAGGGGAGGAAATCGTTATTGGGGAGGGCACTCTATCCATAGTTTCAGGGAATTGGTCCTGAGTTAAATCCACACACCCCAAACTAATAGTGGCCGAAACATGCGTCATCTCCTTCTTCTCCTTAATCCCTTCTCCTAAGCCACACCGAGAGGAATCTGAACCCTCCTCTTCCTCCTCCTCCATTCTCCCCTCTCTAAAATTCAATGCCTTCTCTTTAATCCTATATTTAGGATGACCCATATCCTCCGAATCTGACTCCTCCTCTTGCAAGGCCCTAGCTTTCAGCTTCCTTTTAGCATTAGATTTTGTAATCCTCCCCAACCTCTTCCTACCCCCTCTCCCCTCATCCTTCGACTCCTTTGGTTCCTTCTCTTTCCCTTTATCCAGTCTTCCTTTTTTTCCTACGGGGGGTGGGATTCAACTCCATAGGGGACCTGCTAGGCAAATGTTGTGGGGTGGGGGCTCTCGAACCTATGATCCTAAGGGGGACCAGTTAGAGCCGAGGGTTAGGATGGATAGGAATATCAATCTCAATGATCCTAGGGGGGACCAAAGCACAGTGAAATTGATATAGTCGAAACATCAACCCTTGATGCAAAATGGTAAAATTAACATCCTTCCTCATTTTTTCCTTAATATCAGTAACCGTATCCACTAAATCATGTAACATAAAGAACATAATGGAAATAAAGTCACGGTGGCAAAAATGGTTTAGGAGAGGAAAGTGGTAGTAATAATAGACACCATACCTCCCTTCTAGAGTTAGGTACTTCATCAATATCAAACAGACCTCAGTCCATGGCTCAGGGAGCCTCTCCTGCATAAAACCACCTCTCTGTCGAATGGGTTCCTCGCCCTCCAAGAAGAAGTGCTATGAACTCGCTTCGTTAGCCACCCTAGTCACCTTTTGCCATTTCCTTTCCTTCATAGCAAGTCTTGTTGCTAGAGAAATGACTTCCTCAGAGATATGAAATGAGATGCCATTAATTGTGACTCTTCAGTCCTCCCAGGAATTGACAAATTGCAAGGAACAATTTTTATCGTACCCATTTAGTGCCTCCATAAATGGAATGAAACCACCTTCCTTCAACATGTACCACACTAGTGGCTTCCTAGTAGTCTCCTCAATTGTGGAAGGTTCAATTCACATAAGGTCACCACCCATCTTTGCAATTTTTCCTAGAACTCTCCTCTCCTTTGAAACCAAGAAGGACTTGCTAAGAATGACTTCACACTTAGGCAAAAAAATAGCCCTTAAATGAACATAAATGCCAGTATTGTTAATAATAATAACACCGTCCCTTGTAGAAATTAATGTCAAGTGTCGGCTGCCTCTATCTCTCTCCCAATCTTTTCCATCATTCCTAATACTCTCAAACCATTTAAAATTTGAACTTTTACTCATCCTAGCGTACAAGAACACACATAGGAAAATCATTAAAAAAACCTTTCATCTCAAACTTTAAAATTCTTTCTTTTTCGGGCCATGCAAATTTATTATTACAAGTACCATTTCCATCTCTCCTTGCCATTTGTATTTCATAACTTTGTCTTATCCGCCAACTCGGCAGTATGTCACAAAAATTTAAAATAATTCTCTAGTTGGGATTTATCATGCTTGATTTCTTGGTTCACTAAATCTCTTACCAAATTTGGTAAGGCACTAAATTCCCTCCAACATCTTACTCCCTTCACATTTAGGCCTAATGCTGCCATTCCATTTGCTACCCTATTTCCCTCCTGAAAAATATGATTCAAATCAAACCTATTTAAAAAAAACTAATAAGCGTCTAATATCTTCTATCACATGTTTAATAGCCCATCCTTCCTTCATGTTACCTTTAACAATTTCTATTATGATTTTTGAATCACTTTCAATCTCCAGATTTATCCACCCCACACTTATCAACAATTTTAAACCTTAATAAAGAGCCATCACTTCCATAGTATTGTTAGACACTTTCCCTAGCTGTCCATAATACGCCATTAGCATCTTGCCCTTGTTATCCCTCACTATACCTCCTCTCGCCAAAGTCTCCTTTTTGGTAGCACCATCAAAATTGAGCTTAACCCAATTCACAGGCAGGGGTATCCATTGAGTCCTTTTCCTTGCCAACAGATTGGAATTATCAATCTTCATTATCCCCTCCTCCAAATTCTAGCCCTTGGCCACTCTAACATCCAATTGGCTAGGGGGAACGCTGGTCTTCTCCACCTGCTACAACTCATGTTCTCAACCATAAGTTTATAGATCTTATCCATTACAACCTCCTCACTTTTTTCTTCATTCATGAACACCTTGTAATTTCTCTCTTTCCAAATACTCGAGTAGACATGCGAGGGGGGGGGGTGGAGATAATCTTCAACATACTGACAAGGAGGGGGTGGGTTAAAGGGCCTTGCCAACTCATCACAAATTGCTCCAGATCCTTGTTAAACACCTAGTTCACCTTCAGCTTCTGTAATAGCCTCCCCCAAATATTAGAAGTATAACTACAATGAATTTGATATATATGTTATATACCCTAATCATAAATCAGAGAATTTGATCTTAAATATTAAGATAACGACTAATGCAATCTTAAAGAAGGAAAAGTATTGAAACTCTTAAAATTCAAATCCATTTTTTATTTATCTTAAAATTGTTCATTTTCTAAATTGGAAAAGCCATAAAACTATAGAAGAGTTCTATTCTTTGCTTGACAAAAGAATTCTACTCCCCTACCTTACAAAAAGGTTCTATTCCTCTACTTTGCAAAAGACAAAAAGTACATATGCAATCTCACACTTGTCAATTATTCCGATTCCACTCAAGAGAAAAATAGACTTCCAATTGTACGCCTTAGCCGAACGAATCTGATCCCTCCCTAATCTCCACTTTTCGAGAACAGCACTTACCCATATTTTTATGTCTCGCTGAGGAAGAATGTGCTAAATATATTATTCAAAATTTGGCAACGAAGTATGAATGTGGGGTCCAAAGAACATTCAACTAAGAATCATCTTTGAGCCGCACCATAATAATGAAAACGATGGACCTCCAATCAGATTCCAAATGCAGATGAAGCCTCCCCTGTTTTATCCATCCATGAACAGTTTTCTCCAAAACTACCTGCCCAATTCTATGCATTGTGAACTTCACAAGCTTAAAATCTTCAGAATTTGGTGTTCAAATACCCACATATGTCAGTTCCTTTTGTAATTCCGTAACTTCATCTACCAAATTGAACAAATTCTCAGATAAGTTTGTTCATTTTGTTCATGAATGAATTGAACAAATTGCTTTTTAGAGGTTTTCCCAATTAAGCAAAGTGCAAAACCCCATATCTTAAAAGCACAGAACCAGTAGCTATGGATCCAGAGGCAGCCCATAAGATGATTACTTCAAAACCAACTCCAATTTTTGATCTCCCAGTAGATTCAGAGCACAAGGCTAAGGAACTTAAACTTTTTTCAATAGCCCAACCCCATATGAGAGCCTTCCACTTATCATGGATCTCCTACTTCACTTGCTTCCTTTCCACGTTCACTGCTCCTCCTCTGATACCCATTATCAGAGACAATCTCAATCTGACAAAGAGGGACATAGGCAATGCGGGCATAGCAGCAGTCTCTGGTTCCATATTCTCAAGGCTTGTCATGGGAGCTTTATGTGACATTGTAGGCCCTCGTTATGGTTGTGCATTTCTCCTCATGCTCTCTGCCCCTGCTGTTTTTGCTGCCGCTACAATTTCCTCTGCATATGGTTTCATCCTCATCCGATTCTTCATAGGCTTCTCACTTGGAACTTTTGTTTCATGCCAATTCTGGATGAGCTCCATGTTCAATACTAAGATTGTGGGTAGTGCAAATGCAAATGCGGCAGGGTGGGGAAACATGGGAGGAGGAGCAACACAGCTAGTTATGCCTCTTGTTTATGATTTCATTCACAAATCCATTGGTTCCACCAGCTTCACAGCATGGCGTATTGCTTTCTTTGTACCTGGACTGACTTTAGTTCTCATGGGACTCGTTGTGCTCATCTTTGGACAAGATCTGCCTGATGGTAACTATGCCGCTCTTCACAAACAGGGAGATAAGGCAAAAGACAAATTGTCAAAGGTAAATCAAGCTTCTGAAGTTCACAATGAGTTTTAATGATCAGTATGCTTTCTCTTCTGAATTAGGCCATGTAGATTTTGTTTGGTTGCTAATATTTAGGATCAAACACTATTATGCACTAAGAGTAAGAGCAAAGGGATCTTCCTTTCATGTTTCTCAGATTACAGAGTGTGATTTGAAATGTTAACGCAAAAACTGTTACACAATCGAATCCAGAAACAACAAGTTCGACTATCATCCATCATCAGAACAGTAGCAAAAGAAGAAAGATGAAAGGATGTTAGCGGACCAGCAAGGATATATAGATAGAGAGAAAGAATCCTAAGAACAATAGCATGGAAACCTAAGAGTTAGGGGCTAGAAATCTATCTATATGTTTAGGTAGTTTGCAACTATATTCATGAATAGTCATGAACGGAGATAAAGGTTTCCAAAAAGCTACCTCTGTTTTTTGGCTTTAGATTGCACAACTGCCTGACAAAAAAAAATTGTTCTATTGCTTTGGATTCTTTAATGTGTATGTTCTATTCTGTCTTTGGTTCCTAGTACATTAATAAGAGCACAGCATAAAGACAGAAAACAGAAGAATGAAAGGTAAGGCTGGAACTCGAAAGATTGATGCATGGATTTTATGAAAAGCTTGATTTGCTTGATTTAGCTCTGAAGAAGTACAACTTAAAATGAAAACTTCCCACTATTAAGAATAAATAGTAAATAGTTATATCATTAAAGATACAAGGTGGGCATAGGTTATAAAGATAGTGGGTTTTATGCTTTCCTGCTTTGTCCTTGGTCTGTAGAGCTATATCATGACAAAAGAAAAGACAGAGTAAACATGTTTATTATAAATGTAAATTTTAGTTTCTGGATTTGATTGTTTATGTTTTTTTAACATTAGTGTTTATGTTTCGTTAGCATCAGTGTTTTGGATCACATTTTATAATCTGACATCAAAATGAAAGAATGCAAGAATGAAATAATTTGAAGGGTTTTTTTGTTTTTGTTTTTTTAAAGCCGTAATCTTCATTTTAAAGTGTTTTACATTACATGACTGAATAATATTAATACAGTAATATAATTCTAAAATATTGTGCAGGTTGTGTGGA
The DNA here is from genome assembly GCA_028749045.1 of Cupressus sempervirens. Classification (NCBI taxonomy): domain Eukaryota; kingdom Viridiplantae; phylum Streptophyta; class Pinopsida; order Cupressales; family Cupressaceae; genus Cupressus; species Cupressus sempervirens. The sequence continues at coordinate 140,570,536 of CM053785.1, read as the reverse complement.
ATGCCATGAAGAACTACAGGGTTTGGATCCTGGCTCTTACCTATGGATACTGTTTTGGAGTAGAACTTACCATAGACAATGTGATTGCACAGTACTTCTTCGATAGATTTGATCTAAATCTTCACACGGCAGGCATAATTGCATCTACATTTGGGCTTGCCAACTTAATAACCCGCCCATTTGGTGGTGTATTGTCTGACGTTGTAGCACGTAGGTATGGCATGAGAGGACGAATTTGGGCTCTCTGGACTGTTCAGACTCTCGGTGGAGTTTTCTGTGTTTTGTTAGGGAAGGCAGATTCCCTGAGCCTCTCCATTACATTCATGATCGTCTTCTCCATGTTTGTGCAAGCATCTTGCGGTCTCACCTTTGGAATAGTCCCTTTCGTATCTAGAAGGTTTGAATTCTCTATTCCCATTGCCACTGAATTGATTCATCAAGGTTCTATCTTTTTCATCAGCTTACAGTTGGTCATAAAAGCCCATAAACCCTAGGGTTTGCCCAGAGTTTTCATAAATGATGCAAGATATGGAAAGCTTAGAGCAAACTTTAATGGAGGATTCTTATATGTTACAGAAGTCATTTCAAGATAGAGTTTATATGATTTCCACAGTTCATAATGTTAGCATGCTCAGTCCTCGATGTTTCAGATAACTCTATGATCCATTATTCTCTTCTCTAGTCTGACTCTCTTTGTCTTAATGATGGATCATAGAGTTTGATCTGAACATTGAAGAAATACACTCACACAGTTTATCCCAGAAGTTAAGCACACTACCATTTCAAGATATATAATTTGAGGTGAAAGACTTTTTCAAAAGGGTCTGTGCTTCAAATGTAAAAGAACTTGATTTCACTGGCCCTAGCTTGAAATTATTTTATACCTTCTTTTTATATCAGCAGTTAGCATTTTATATTCATGCTTCTGGGTAAGATTGTTTGTGGGTTTCTCAGCATCAATGTTTCACATTCTTAGCTCTCTTCTCTTGATGATGGATCATTGAGTATGATCCAAAACATTCTTAGCTCTCTCATCCTGATGCTGGATCATTGAGTATGATTCAAAATTTTGATACTGATAAACTCATGCACAATCTTACCCAGAAGCATGGATATGATATCATGGATTACGGAAATCTGTTATTGTTAACTTAGCATTTGTCACTCTTTTCTGCTGGAGCATTGCATCTAGTGGTGTTATTGCTGATCTAACTAATAGAAGTGTTTTGTGGGTTGTGTACACATTTGCAGGTCATTGGGCATAGTTTCTGGGATGGCAGGAGCAGGGGGCAATGTGGGATCAATGGTAACGCAGATTTTGTTTTTCCTCAACTCCAAGTATTCCAATGAGACTGGAATCAGCTTGATGGGTGTCATGATCATTGCATGCACAATGCCTCTATTGGGATTGTATTTTCCACAATGGGGTGGAATGCTTTTTCCACCTTCAAAATCTGAGAATGCTAGTGAGGAGAAGTATTATGGATCAGAATGGTCTGAAGCTGAAAAGCAACTAGGAATGGACAAAATGAGCATAAAATTTGCTGACAACAGTAGAAGTGAAAGAGGGAAAAGATCATCAGTGCCTTCCACCTCAACTCCAACAAAAAGAACGCCTCAGCATGGGTGAGGAATGAGGATCATCCCAATATGGCCATGTCTATAAACCCTACCATCTTTCCTTTGGAATGATTAGGTTGGCAAACAATATATTATATTAATAAAGGTCATTGTATGATAGAAGGAGTTGGTCCTACTATCACACATTTCAATGTGTGAGTTGTGGGTTGCAGATTATGAGGTTAAATATGGCAAGTATAGTAAGTAGCAAAAATAATTGCGTCGTAGGAATTTAGGAGTCCCAACTAAAGTATTTTCTATCAATGTGATTTTGTGAACTAAGTTTTGTCCCCACAAAACATTCTGCTTTCCTTGTAATGCATTATAATTGAATAAATAATCATTGGAATGCTCTCAAATCCAAATTCATTCTTATTCTCCACTAATTTAAACTATTACTATCTTAACAAAACCTTTATTTTTTATTGGGCGATTTATTTGAGCTTAATGAATTGGGTTTGGTAGGGAGGGACATTTGGTTTTCTTGATATTTGTTTTTATTAGGTGTTTCCATTTATCTTTTTTCCCAAGAAGATCATTTACAATATTTTCATTAATATTGTTTTAAAAAAAAATTATTCTTATTATTTTATTTTCAGTGATGATAGATTTGAAGAGACCATATAAAGTTGTATAAAAGGTATTCAATAAGACATTGATATTAAATATATTACAAGAGGATATCGATATTAAATTTATTTTCAACTTGATTATGTATTATGCTTTGTTGTTTCTTCTTAGAATAGTATTTGATCAACTAAATTTTGAATATTTGGGAGTCTCATAACATCAAGCTCATTAGGCTTCGTAACCTTATTAAGATTTTAAATTTTTTCTTCATAAAATCCCAACAAATTCGTATACACTTGAATCACTTTATAGATTATTTAAAACAACCTTTTGGGTTTGTCTTATTGGACTTGTTATTTTAAGGTCTCTAAACAAGTCGTAGTTATGTGTCAATTGACTAATTTGTTGTTTTCTTGCACATTATCTACATATTGTGAGCTTCACATGTATAAGGAGAAGAAAGATAAGGGGGTCGAAAATGTAATTGTTTAGGATTTTGATACAATGTAAGTTTTTACATTGTAATGAATGATAAAGAGCACGACATCAGCTAGACCCTTTCAAAGGTGATTGATTGTTTTCCTTTCATTTTTGATGTGAAAAATATATGACTCAATAAGAGGGTTAGTATTCATGACTTATATACATACACATAAATGAGCTGTCTTGGGTTTCCAAGATTTCTTGTATTGATGCAAAGACTTGAGTGTTCAATGTTTTTCAGTTACAACCTTTTTGAGTTTAAGAACATCATATTGGAGAGACCTTGAATTCAAAAAAAATGTTTAATTCTATTGAATCATTTAAAGTTGACAAGAAGCTAAGATACAAAGTTCTTTTTCTTTTGACCTAGTTATGTTGCAGATAGAGGTCCTAGTGATGATTAGGATGATCAAGGATATAATGAGATATTGTGGTCCAATCCTCAACAAAAGTTAAATATTTAAATTAACTTAGAAAACACATTTTTACAAACTTGTTAGTTGGTATATCATGAATTCAAAACACATTGTGACGAAACCTCTCTATCTTGGAAAGAAAATGAATTCCAAGACATATATACAATCACTTGATGGAATTGGTGCTTTCACCATTAGGAATGGATGACAGACAATACCAAGAAATTTTATCATAATTTGATTATGATGAATTTCAATTCATTTCTCATAGGAAGGGGAACTTCTACTCAAGGGCGATGATTAGGATGATCAAGGATATAATGAGATATTGCGGTCCAATCCTCAATAAAAGTTAAATATTTAAATTAACTTAGAAAACACATTTTTACAAATTTGTTAGCTGGTATATCATGAATTCAAAACACATTGTGGTGAAACCTCTCTACCTTGGAAAGAAAATGAATTCCAAGACATTTATACAAATCACTTGATGGAATTGATGCTTTCACCATTAGGAAGGGATGACATACAATACTAAGAAATTTTATCATAATTTGATTATGATGAATTTCAATTCATTTCTCACTTTTTTAGGAAGGGGAACTTCTACTAAAGGGTGTTTATATGTTACTTTACATATTTTGGGGAGATCATATCCAATTGTAGAATGATTTTAGTCCACAAATTCTAGAAGTTTGTGGCTAATAATATTTCATTGTGATTTTGTTTCGGTGAAGATGTATTTAAGGAATTTAAAAGATGTCGTGTAAGCTAATGGGCTATGTGGAGGCATGGTACAATCTATCAAGCCCTTTTCAACAATGAAGAACATGTATTTTATCTCTAAAGATAGATTTGTTCACTTGGCATTGAGTTATCTCTAGGAAGAAATTGTGTTTTAACTTCTTTTTTTTTTGTATAGGTTTATGATGTTTTCTATTAGTTTGTTGAAAGCATACACTTCATTACTTGAGACTTAAGAATATTATATAAATTGATTACTATTAAGATGGTTGTTCAAGTGAAATTGATTAGTTGTACATAAGTAAATAGTGAGAGTCCATTATTGAATAATATTAGGTGAGGGATACCCCTTCTTATTTATATATCAAGTGGTACCAAGGAATTCATACCCTTTGAGTATTTATTTGTTGCACATTGTTTGAAAGTAGTTACATCAAAAAGATTAAGTGACTTGACGGAAAAATTCTACCTATTGGCCCAACACGTGGAATGAGATAGTGGTTAAAAAGAGCAACAATGACAAGAGAAGATGATGACAATGTCATTTTTAGATATTTCAAGAGGATGTTATGTGGACTCTTAGCAAATTTAGCATCTACAAGGATGTAAAAAACTGATGTTGGTAACTATCGAAGTTAGGAATTTGATGAAAGAAAATTAAAAAAGAAGAACTCAAAAGAAGAGAGATATCTAATGGTTCAATATTACTTTAAAGTAGACCAAATCTTTGATAGATCTATTAGTAATGAAATTATAATTAAGAAGTTGGATCAATAATAACTAGATAACACTCCAACATGTCTTGAACAACCTCGAATGTTCCTTATATTATATGGCACACACTCTAACACTCTTGTACATATCACATGATTTCATTATAAGCTACTAATTGTGATCCCATGCAAGTCATTACTCCACTATATGCTACTAAGTATGATCGCATGCAAATCATTACTTATCATGCATTAATTATGCATGAACAAACTATTGAATGTGGTATCTTCATTAGAACTATTCTTCAGTTAAATAACAAAATGTCAATTATTAATAACCTCAAATGATAAGTAATTGGAAGACTTCAGCTAAATAATAAAATGCCGACTATTAATAACAATTTGAATTAAGAACTATTACATTTGTTTTTGTTTTGTGAGAATAATGCATGTTTAAAACCAACTTTTGATGACCTCAAATAAGAAGTAATTGGAGGGTTGATGTTTTTGAGTTAAGAACTATTATAACTATTACATCCATTCTTGTTTTGTAAGAACAGTAATGCATATTTTCTTGGTGGATGAACGAATGAATAGTTGTAACAAAACAGTTTGATGTTTCCACCACTTTATAATTATATGAGTCTCCGTTCCTGATCATGATCATTTCCTGCACATATCTAGAAACGCCATCTTTCCTCTGGGTGGCAGACAATACACGAAGGGACCAGTCTCTATAATAGATCTTCATTCAACGATATAAACAGAGTAGCAATGTAGATGACGTATGGTACATCTCAATGCTTCAGATTAAAAGGTCAAATAGAGTAGGCAAATCAATAGTGTCATAACAATTTTTAGAATGAAAACAATTTGTTTCTATCATTGCAATTTTCTGAACTGTTTGGTCCCCACAAACTTTCTATTTTTCTTAGAATGTATGATAGTTGAATCAAATGTTATTCGAGCTTCTTTAGAATCCGAATTTGTTATTATTATCCTCTAATTTACTTACACTATTTTAAGAGCTTGAAATTAAGTTTGTAATTCAAGGTTCTTGGGTGGTTTGTGAGCTTAATGGTTTTGGGCTTGGTAGGGATATATGGTTTCACTGGCTTTAGTATTTGGTTCTATTTATGTATTTTTATTGTTTCTAGCAGTTTTTAAAATTATTTTCAAATTAATTAAAATGGTTTCTATCTTGTTTTTTTATAAATTTGGTTACACGTGAAGATCAATTTAAAGAGAGACAATTTTTTCTTAGGAAAGTATACAATAAGATAATGATACTAACTATATTGTGGAGATTTATCTTTTTATAAAATTTATAGATTTTTGTTATCAGCAGTGTGAGAATTTCAATTTAATTGTGTATTATGTTTTGTTCATGTTATAGAGGAAGAATACTAGCCGTTGCCCTTTGTTTCAATTACTATTCATTGGATTTTACTAATAAAAAGTTTTATTCAAAAATCATCTAGTGAGCTAATAACTACTCATTTCCTTGAATAAAGTTTGGCAATTAAATCAATTGCACAACTTTATTGATTTCAATAATGCACAATTATTGGGGCATTTGCACATAGGTATTGAATTAATTATGCAATTTCTTCTATTCTCAAATAAAATAGGTAATGGGAAATAATGAATATTTTTCAATCGACACATTAAAGTAACTGATTTTGACCTTTATGTGTACATAACAAGTCCCACAACATTCATATTTACTACTATAGTGCTTGCCCCTAGTTCGCATTTCTGTTATCATTGCCGAACCCTTTTAGGCCAGTTTCATGTTTGATGATTAGTAGCATTGTTTTGAGATTATCAGATATTGTTCTACATTTAGTTTATTTTATGATGAGATTACTTGGTACTCTACATTTCATGTATGTATGATGATTATTACAATGTTTTTAGTTATTGATGATCATTAGTTAGATGGATTATTATGTGTCTTCTTATGGATACTTACCCCATACTGCATGTGTATGGTGTGCGTGTTTTTATTTATTTATGTATGACATTTTTGACGTGGTTAAGGAAGGGAGTCGTAGTCACCCGCTAGTCGAAATCTACATGATGCACTACTTCCTGCCATTGCCTGTTTAGCTTAGAATATTGTGTTTGTACATGTGTGGATTTTATGTAGGTTGCAAGTATCGGGTATCGACTTCCCTGAATTGTCAGGATGAGTGTACCCTATCGCATTATCCCAATGGTAAGAGAGGGGAGATAAAATTTGGAGTCCAAATCTTAAACCTTTAAGCCATTTGTCCTAATTGAAAATTAGGATAAGTATCTGAGTCGAGTATCCTCCGAATGTGTCGAATGATATTAATTCGTGATTTTAATCCTTTAGTTTGAGTTTGTATGTGTTTTGCTACGATGGGTTTTCGTATGTTGTTTTATGAGTCTTTGGTGATTTTTCTATTAATTAAGTCTAATTAAAAGATTAAATTAATGATTTAATTTAATGAAAAATTATTATGATATTTTAATATTTAATTAATTGAAAAATTAATTAAATAAAAAGAAATGAAATTTGAAGATAAAAGTCATACAGACAATTTTAGAACGTGATATTATTTATTTAATTTAATAATAATATATTTAGAGTTCATTTTTGAATAAATGCTAAATAATATTATTATTTAAGTTAATAAATATTTTATTGATTAAGTTTCAAAAATAAATTTAAAAGTAAAAATATAATAATTTATGAAAAGGTTTAAGTTTGCATGGTGCGTGCATGAGATTAAAATATAAGAAATTAATTAAAAAGATAAAACAAGTATATTTAATTAAGATATTTTAAATTTCATTAAGTGCGCATAAGATTAAATTTAATAAATTAATTAAAAGCAAAGTCAAGTGGAAATTGAATAAAGTTATTTAATAATTCATAAACGTGCATGAAAATGATTAATGCAAGATAAAGAAAGGTTAATAAAAGTTAATTTGGAGTTTGAGTCTGGTGAGAATGGAGTTCTCTCGGGTGAACGCACAATTAGTGCCTCAATTCAAGGAGATAACTCTTTATCACAATGTAAGGGTTCATTCTTGAAGGAGGAGTTTTTTGGACATGAATTTTGGGAAGCGAATTTGGAGAGAGAAATTTTGGAAGAGGAAGGAATTTTCGAAAGGGAAGGTTCTGTGAGGAGGGATTTCTCTTCAACCTCTTGGGCATAATGATTAGCATTAGTGTCCCGGTAGACACTTATGATTATTCACACAATTTAATTATGTAATTTTTGTTCCTGTCTTCTTTGTGTCTGTGGATTGTGAATTCGAATTTCTCTGAGGTGAATACTTGAACATTCAATATTGTAATTATTAAATGTATGCTGATACCTTCTGTATACGTGGAGATTAGAAAAGAAATAAAAAAACCCTAATTTTGTAGGTTAAATAAATTAGTATTTTAAATGGGGAGGGTTTGAAATGAAATCAAAAATTTGGTCTATAAATTTGATGGGTATGCCATAATTTCTCTATTTGGATATTTTTTGAATCTTTTAAAATAAAAATAAATAAAAAAAACAAGTATATATACATACGCTTTATTGGAAAGAGGAATTTGTTTTATATAAATTTTATAATTCTAAAATTTTATAAAATAAATCTAATTGAATATATGATATTCTTTTTTCAAAAGAAAATTTTAATTTAAATATTTAAAAATTTTTTTTTTTTAATGTGTAATGGATGGGAGGGGGTCTAGTTTTAAAGAAATTAGAACCTTATTAAAATATTTTTTTTAAAAGAATAATATATGGGGGGGAGGCGGGGCCACCACCCCCCACCTCCCAAGACCCTTGGCCAGTGCCATACTTGCCGTCACAGGCCTTGTGACAACAAGAAAAGTCGACGGCTCATTTAAGGGTTGGCGTGTTTTTTTAAAAGGTAAATCATGTTTAAAAAAAATTTAATTTAGTTTATTATGTTTAATGTAATTTAGTATGTATTAAATATTAAATTTGTAATCAACATTAATTTTATTAAATAGTTTTTATAAATATTAAATATCAAGTTTATAATATAAAATTTATTTAATAATTTTATTAATGGATTTTAATACGAAATTATTATTATTTAATAATTGTGTTAATGTGTTTTAATGATAATTTCATTATTATTTAAAAAATTTGTTAATATTTATTATTTTAACAAATAATAAATAAAAGAGTAAAGTTATTTTATTAAATAAAATTTAATTAAGTGTAATTAATATACAAGAATACTTAGTGGAATTTTGAATTACTTTAATAATAATGATATTGACTTTAATAAAATCAAAATTATTTTTATTGGTAGAACAATCATTATTATTTTAATAATTATTTATCCTTTGAGTATTTTGGGAAAATTGATCTAACATATAATGGGGGTAGGTCTATTTTGTTGGGTTCAAATAAATAAATGGGTTGACATGGAGTTTAAACAGAGAATCTTGCTCACTTGAGAAATACTTTGAAACGAAAACTAAAACTTTACCTTTAACCCTATTGTGTATTTTGAAATCAAACCCAAACTATGAAACTGTACTATTCTGTTTGTACTGTCTATGCTTTGGGGGTCTTGGGGTTGATTAGATGTTGACTAGTTTAGGTTGTTACCAGAGGCTCGAGGGTTATGCGATTGTGATGTTATGATGATTTGTTCTCGATCTTTCTAAACCCAACCATGGTGATGTGTTGATATGTTCTATGATGGATGTATTTACTGTTTGTTATTGCTTTCCAGTCTTCTTGTGTGAAGCTGAGGTGTATGTTTATGAGATACTTGACTTAACCATTTTTGAGTCATCGATCAATTATATTTGATTTTATTTCTAGTCGTTTTGAGAGGAATGAAGTGTTTGCTATGTTCTTGATGATGTCATGTTGTGACATGTTTGACTTAACCATTTTGGAGTCTTCAATCAGTATTGTTTTTGGGATACTTTCCATTTGCTTGTTGAGAACTGATGATTATTGTGATTTGTCCTTGATGCTTTCTGGTTGCTTGTTGAGAATCGATGGATATTGTGATTTATCTTTGATGTTTTTACAGTTGCTTGTAAAGAACTGTTGTGATTATTATGATTATATTTTGGTGCTTTTCAGTTGCTCGTGGAGAACTGATGTGAATATTGTTGATTATCTTTTGGGTGTTGTTCAGTTGCTTGTATAGGACTGAGGTGATTTTATATGAGTCCTTGATTTGTGATTTCATGAGCTTAGGGTAGGTTATCTATATGTAGTGTCGAGAAGTGGCTTGCAATGGGGGATGGGGACCCTAAGTGGCTCTAGGGATAACCCATTGTAAGTTGTTTTAATAAGTGAAAATATTATACTAAATGGGGATTAAAATGAACCTAATAATATAATTGTATGTTCTTGCCCATGCTTTGAGTGCTAGTACAAACTAGGATGGGAGTAGAGAGAATACTTGGTTATGACCTTGCATTCTGTAGTATGCCTTGTTAGTAGGAGATGATACTAGTGGTCAGATAGGGATCACTAGGGACCCCGGAGTCCTAAGCTAACTGCCAGAGTAACTCCTAACGTGATTCATGTGATGACACTTACCTACTTATATAGTAGGTTTCCTATGAGTCTTGTGTGCCTCTGGGAATTATATGTTGATTTGTATTAGAACCTTTGAGTGAGATTGCTTTTAGGATTTCATGGACTTAGAGAGTACTTGTGTTATGTGATTTTCTATCCTATTTGGGACTTGAGACTATCTCCTTAGCGCGGTGGGAGTGGGCCATTTAGGTTCTACGCGGTCGGGTGGTAGTGCTTTTTACTCTTATCATTGAGATCCATCCATAGTCACTGTGGCTGGATCTTCTTGGGATGCTTGTTTATCATGTTTAGATGATGATGTGAATATCAGGATTTAATTGTGTGATTTTTGAGTCAAACTCGATGACCCATGTTTCATGAGTAGTGATTCAACATGAATCCATCTCTCATGAGAATAAATGGAACACTTAGCACTCATTGGATCTAGGGGTTGCAAGCTTTGGGTTTAACTGTGGAGGAAACTCCGTAGTTAAGCGCGCTCAGGCTGGAGTAGTACTGGGATGGGTGACCTCCCGGGAAGTCCCGGTGCTTCACCCCTGTGAGCATCACCTAGATCCAATGAGTGCTAAGTGTTCCATTTATTCTCATGAGAGATGGATTCATGTTGAATCACTACTCATGAAACATGGGTCATCGAGTTTGACTCAAAAATCACACAGTTAAATCCTGATATTCACATCACAATTTGACTAGCTGTGGAAATCATCTCCTACTTATCATGTTTAGATGATGTTATTTACTGACGCATTTTCTTATATTGATGATTAGCATGTGATAGGTGATGTTATCTACTTTGTAGGATCATCTTATGCTTTATTCTAGTATGTTAGATTTCCATATGCTTATGTTGGAGTATGTTTAGTAGTGATGTCCCTATTACTATAGTACCGATGATTTTATCGGTGGCTTGGGATGTTACGCATGGGGGATGGCTAGGACCCACGATGGTCTTATGAGGCTATTGACATTTGGGAGGAACCACACACTTAGTTGTGTTTTATGATGGATAGTTGTATTTCATGTTGGATGTTATATCTTTTATGATGGATGGATGTATCATGCATGGTAGATGGTTTCATTTATATTATTGTACTTTGTATCATGGATTCAAAGAGGATGATGTATTTCTATTTTTACATATATATATTATTTTAGCCTTTCATACCCTATGATGTGTACAGTGGATGATTGAGCATTTCGAATTAATTTTCCAAGAGGCATTCAGAACAAATGTATATTATGGATATTGGACTTTTTATTATTCTTTTATGTGGATGTGGTAGTTGGTTAGACATAGAACTAATTAAAATTTAAATGTGATTCAACGTCATGGGATCCTTAAGGAATGTAACCTATTATGTATGCTTTTAGTTGGTTGTATGTTATTGCTTCTACTACTATGTGTTTGATGTGCATGTTATACTTTCTTACTTCAAAAAAAAAAAGAAGTTTAGCAAACTTAGTAAAACTTTAGGTTAATTCTTTTGGATCCCTTGGCGGGGCATTACAACTACCTACTAGCCAAAGTAATGGCTATAAGAAATTAAGTTGCATAAGGAAACAAAAAAAATTGTAATCTAATGTGTCATTTGAGATATTAAAGTGTACGAAGTTAGCTACAATAGATATTGGTTCTCTTCCCCTAATAGTCATTGACCAACAAAATTTTAAATACTTTGGAGCCTCATGACATAAAGATCATTGGGTTTATAATCTTACTAGTATTATTCAATTTCCTTTCAAAGATCCCTAAAAAATCACATGATTTTAAACATGCTCCATTTGCCAGTTCATGCAAAAAAATCTC